>OZ009953.1:0-252000 GCA_963932025.1 Erebia epiphron | reverse complement strand
ATGGGACGATGCGGAGGGGTACCCTACAAAAAAAAACCGGCAAAAAAGTCCGTAACGATAATGCGTGGAGTAAGATTTTTATGTATAGTTTATTCGAAATGAAACCTTAACGATCAAGCATTAAAGTTTAATTTCGAGTGTAGTATATTTATATTTGAGACCTTTCGTCTTCGTAACAACGCAAGCATGTCGCAAGCGCAACATGCTTGGGTTGTTTTTCTTATTACCTCGACTAGAACTTGAAATTAATATTTATATAATAAGGAACTTCGTTCCTATCTGGTGTCACGTTTTTTCTCATATAATTGAAAAGCTCCAGGGCCATGAGAACAATCGTTCAACCAATTACTAGACGATGCCCGCGAGTTGTTCCGCGTAGATTTAGGTTTTTAAAAATCCCTTGGGAACACTGGAGTAGCGCCATCTAATACTGTGTCTGTGGAGACCGCCATATCCCTGAAAATTAAGGAGTTCCCGCGAGAATTAAAAAAACTAAAACCATGCGGATGGAGTCGCGGGCATCAGCGAATACGATCCCGAACGAATTGACTATATATTTTGTTTCGGCATTTAGTTGTGTCAAATAATGATGCCATTGTAGCGGTTACTACTGTGTAAACTAGATGGCGCCAATTGTATCTACATGGCAGGATAAATAATCAACTGAAAACTTACAAGCCTGCATCATGTAAGCATAATTCCAGAAGTGGGCAAATAATTTAAAATTACCTTTAAAATATGTTTGTACTCTCCTCAAAACGTGCACGAGCGAATGGTCACAACGTGTAGTGGTTTCACGAGAGATTTAATGTAAATAAAAGTATAAAACTTGGCCAAAGCATCACAACAACAATAAATCAATCATTTGATCAGGCTGCAGTTGCTACTGCTAAGCTCTAAATCAAATTGCGATCTAAACACAAAAGCATTCAATAATCGCCGAGTCTGCCGGTAGGAGACTAACTTTCAAACGTCAAAGTATTCGTATTTAAGCAAATTATTCCAATATGGCCTATCCCCGCCAAAGAACGAACCGAGTGAAATACATCGAATGAGTCAAATATCAGCCTAATTAAACCTTCATCACTAAGCAAATACACAATCTTTTATATTTCAAAATATCAATTCAATTTTAAACGCAAAGCTGACAGTTCGGCCGTCCTGAAAATAACACGTCCTCGTGTTCAAGTCATATCACGGGCGTTCTTGCCCTAAATCGTGTTCAGGCGTTCATGACTGGGGCGTTCATGCCCCAATTGTAAGCAAGCGTTCTTGCCTGGAGCGTTCATGCCCCAAATTCTAAGCAGGCGTTCTTGCCTGGGGCGTTCATGCCCGAAATCAGAAATAGGCGTTCTTGCCTGGGGCGTTCACGCCCTAACTCATATCGCGGGCGTTCATGCCCCGACTTATTGACAGGTGAACTGCTGAACTTTCTTCTTAAGCACAATATCATCACTTAATAAATTGAGTTTGCTAACCTCATTCGATGCACTTACTCTTCAAAATCTGAATTACTTATTCACTATCTCAAATCTAATTTACTTTCAAAAAACATCACATAAACATTTTAAGGTTATGAACACTAACCTCATAAAAACTTTTAATCTTGAGTAATACGATTACCTTCACATTATTTATATCAAGCGAATCTACCACTGGTTCGGAAAGCCACAATCCTAGCGAGAAGAACCAGCGGCGGTGGCTTCTAACATTCAAAATTACTTTTTCACAGCCACCGATCAATCAACAAAACTATCACAAACTGATATAAATTTCTAATGTATGTCGGTAGTTTCAAATTTAACAAAACAAATATGCTGATGGCAAAGCGAAATCAAGGCAACGTGAGATACATCCCACTTCTGAAATTTGTAAGCATAATTCCAGAAGTGGGCAAATAATTAAAGTTACTTTTCAAATATATGTTTGTACTCTCTTTAAAACTTCCACGAGCGAATGGTCACAACGTGTAGCGGTTTCACGAGAGATTTAATGTAAAACAGTTAAGTATAAAACTTGGCCAAAGCATCAAAACTTAGTAATAAATTAATCATTTGATCAGGCTGCAGTTGCTACTGCTAAGCTCTAAATCGGTTTGCGATCTAAATAGAAAAGTATTCAATAATCGCTGAGTCTACCGGTAGGAGACTAACTTTCAAACGTCAAAATACTCGTATTTATGCAAATAATTCCAATATGGCGTATCGCCGCCAAAGAACGAACCGAGTGAAATACATCGAATGAGTCAAGTATCAACTTAATTAAACCTTCATCAATAAATAAATATACAATCTTTTATCTTTTCCAAAATATCAATTCAATTTTAAACGCAAAGCTGACAATCACGATATCGAAGTTTTCTGGGAATAGCACTAAGAACCGTTTTACCTACAACGGTTGGACCAGAAAGGTTCTCGGGCACAACACCGGCCCGCAGGAATATATTCCTGTTGGTAATAAGTACATATCACCCCACTGATCCCACACCATATTCCTTATGGGACGATGTGGAGCGGTACCCTAGTCGGCAAAAAACGTCCGTAGCGAAATAGAGTAAGATTTTTTTTACGAAGACAAAAGATCTTAAATATAAATATACTACATTCGAAATTAAACTTTAATGCTTTAGTGTTAAGGTTTATATTTTATTTCTTTTATGAGAAAAAAAGAAGAAAAAATCGTAAAAATAGACCTTGAAATTAATATTTATGTGATAAGCAACTTCATTCCTATCTTTTTGTTGTTTTTTTTCTCTTAGTCTTATCATTGTATGTTGTCTCGCAGCGACCTGGACTCTCGCTTCTACCTGGTGGGGTCGGGGTCGCTTCGCGTCCAGTCGGCGCGCGCGCTGGACGCCGGCGTCTACACGTGTCGCGCGACCAACACGCTGGACTCCGCCGACCATTCCACACAGCTGCACGTCATGGTTAGTGCTCCCTGAACTCCCGTAGACTTTACACTGTGGCGGTCTTCCCGGTCCGCCGATAGATGGCACCACTGACCACTAGTAGCGCACACATATCACCTGCTTCCGTACAACACTAAGTTCATTTACTATTCTTGAGGTTTCACCCCTAACAAGTAAGCCCGCTACCATCTCAAAGGCTAGCTTGTAGTGAAGTAAAAGAGAGGTTTGTCATTTAGCCTGGATCGGGTTGTTTATCCACACATCCCGTTAAAACACAAGAAAACCCCTCACGCCAATCGTCCCAACTCGCTCGCACACAAAGCGAGCAAGGAAGTGGGAATGATTGAAATAGGGATTATGTGCCTATGTCTAAAATAAATTATTTCTTGCTAATTATTATTAAATAGAGGGTATTACAAAAGATCTTAAATTCACATCATCGGTTAGTTTTAAGTTTGATAATCATTTTAAACTATCGTTTAAATAAAAAAGTGCATTAAAATTTGATGACCGTCATATCTATGTATTTCATACAAACTGAAACTTCCATACTAGAAGCGCGTTTTTAAGTTTCTTAGAGTCGCTGATTTGATTCATCGATATATATGTGTACTAGATGGGCCCTTTCATAGAAAAATTTGGGCGTCCCAACTTGTAGGGCATGCCCCTCATCTGTATAAGCCTGTCCTTGTCCTCGCCATAGCGCTGTCCCGCTTTTCAGACTAGATGGCGTTATTAAAATAAGTCCGCATTCTTTGTTTGACAGGGCCCGTCTATGTAAATTGAGGTCGTTGATTTGATGTGTTTCACTTGGCAGACGCCGCCGCGCGTGACGCTGCGCGAGGGCAGCGTGGTGCGCGCGCGTACGCGTGACGACGTGACGCTGCGCTGCGAGGCGCGCGGCCGGCCCGCGCCCGCCGTCACGTGGCTGAAGGACGGGGAACCCCTCACTCCGAACGAACACGATATCGCGCTCGTCGACGGGTGAGTGAGACACGATCATAGATGGCGCTGTGCCGTGCTGCGTCGCAGTATTGACTTTTTCCCTAGTAGGTATGGATTTTGTTCCAATCTTTCGTTCTATCTTTCAGATGTCGGTATTTGGATATATTCTGATAGATAGGGTCCCATAAACGCAATTTGAAAAACCCGAATGCGTCGCTCAATGCAGTCCATACTAACTTGTAACTAGAGCAGAGAGACGTATCATTTTAATATTAATTACTAATTAAGAATAAGTGTTAAAATAAATAAAACACCGAAGAGCAAACTATATTTTATTTCAAAATAGTACAAGTTGTTTTATTATCAAGTACGCCGCCGCCCTGCGCAGGTCGTCGCTGCGCATCCGCGGCGTGCTGGCGGTGGACGCGGGCGTGTTCCAGTGCACGGCCGCGTCGCGCGCCGGCAGCGCGCAGGCCGCGCTGCGCCTCGTCGTCGCGCCGCACGGTGACTATACCCGAATACCCGACATACCCGACCTACTGTCGAACGTTTTCCCCTCCTCTTTTAATATACGAGTAGCTACCTTCAAATAGGTTAGGTCAAATCAACAGTGAATAGGCATCACCACTTGCAAGCAAATCTGATTGCAGCCGAGCGCTAGCCTATATATATTTTTAAATAAAAATTCTTTCCAAAAATTCGGGCGTGTCTGATGCTTCAAATTTGCTTATCCTCGTTATACCCGCCCGACTTCAACATAGTGGGTAGAAATCAAAATTATTCTGTACTTTACAGTGGCGTTTCGTTCGGTTTTTTTCGAAAGAATTTTTATTTTTAACTTTTTAGTGCCAGGGTTGAGGATTTGGAGTCAGATTTTTTTATAGGACCACCTCGAGAGCTTCCTCTAGACGACTAACGAAAAAAATTTCAAATCGGTTCAGAAACCACGGAGATATGCACCGACATACATTAAAAAAAAAAAAAAAAAAAATACGCGCCGAATTGAGAACCTCCTCCTTTTTTGGAAGTCGGTTAAAAACCGTCTAATATGGGCCTTTGAAATTTTCATTTTCATTCACTGTATTAAATTAGAAAGAAAGAAAAATACATTTATTCAAAAATGATGTTACAGACAAACATCTTGTATACAGTTGTACATAAGAATACTGGAAGTCCTCGAGGGTAGGAGGCACCAAAGATGGTGAAGTAAACGTGCCAATATTTCTCAAAATCATGGAGATATGAGCAGAAAACTGGATAAAGTAGCAATTTAAAGCCCTCGGCTTACGCTCGGGGACTTTTACTTCATTCAACTCTTCTCTAGTTCAATTCAAAGGATAACTTCAATCTTCAATAATACTTAAATCTTCAAAACTAAACAAATTTTTTGATCTGATCACCGTTTGGGGTTTACTTTCTTTTGACATTACTTGTAGCCAAATGATTGTTAAAATAAAAATTATATTCAAGAAAGCCACTTCCAAAGCCTGAGACTAAATGACAAAAAAATAGATTTGCACTATGTTGAAATAGGACGAACGTCTCGTTCTTATTTTGTGTGTTTTATGCCCTTTTTGTTTTTAGACGTATCAAGTGATAATTTACAACCAAATTAGCACATTTTTTCTTTTTTTTTTCATTAATTTTCGTTTATTTTATTTATTTATCGTTTTCCCGCATCTCTTACAGATCTCCCTTACAGCCCAAAAAACCCCAGAAACTCCACCCAGGACATTTTCAACTCCCTCGTTTCCAACCTAGACCCAACTCCGGAGGACCTAGATTTTTTAGGCGAGACCTCCTCGGCGTACACTTCGGAGCCTGTATACGACGACTACAGCACCTTAGACTCGTATAACAGTGATTACAATGACTTTCATGCTGCTGAAGAATTGGACTCGGATGACGTTAGGAAGGGGAACGCGACTATAGTCTCTGCGCCCAAGGAGTTAAGGGCGGTTATCGTGAAGCATCGGTTCGTGACATTGAGCTGGGAAGAACCGGACCACAAAACGGAGGAGATCACGGGATATGCGATACTGTACAGGGTGAAAGGGAGTGAACGGTTAGTAATCATTTCAATATAAACGTATATATTATTGAGAAACTGTGTTTGTTTGTTGCTTCCTTTAAAACCCGTCAACGTAATGAATTTAGATGAAATTTGGCAAGTGACTGTAGCTTGCTCAGATCCCTGAGGAGACGATCATAGATATGTATAGAGACATCCCGAAAATATGTTAAAGAGTTTCCTAGAGATTGTTGGCGATGAATCACTAATAAAATAATATCTATAGTATATATTATAGTATATATAGTAGATATATAACTACAAACTTATCTGACCGGTGACGGCGTCGCTGTTATAGTCCATACTAATATTATAAATGGGAAAGTGTGTTCCCGCGGGAATCAAAAAAAAATATCTCTTCAACCGATTTTGATGATATTTGGTATAATGATAGTTTGATACCCGGGGAAGGACATAGGCTACTTTTTATCCTGGAAAATTAAGAAATTCCCGCGGGAATCAAAATACCTTAATCCACGCGGACAAAGTCGCGGGCATCATCTAGTTGCTAGTAAATATTTAAAATAAAATAAAAACCAACAATAAACAGTCACTAACACTAGTTCTAATTTTGGCCACATTGCTAGATAAGTTTGTAGGACTGAATATCATATCATGAATCATATACAGGGTATTTCTCAAGGGTAATTTTTATATAGTACTGATAAACTATAGTTCTGCAACTTTTTAAAAAACTTAGTATATATATATGTATTCACCAAAAACAAACTAGAGTTCTTTTTTTTTAACAACATTTTATTTTTAATCGTTCAATTTGTGTCTTAGAACAAGAGTTTTTCAGTATCAGGTGTGCCGTGTACAGAAGCTACTCTTGAAGTGATTCATATTTTTTTTACAAACCTTGTATGCTTCCAAATTGTATAATATTAATCAAGAGTGAATAGGCCAGTCGGTCCGCTTGCAGCCGAGCGCTAGTCTTAAGTTTAAAAATAAATTGTAGTTCAAGCCAATGTTTGTTACAAAAATGATGTTTCCCTCAGCGGATAAACGTTATTCTGTTTCCCAGGGAGAGGATATCCCGGGGCTCGGGCGCGCGGCACGAGATGAACGTGGCGTCGCTGCAGCCCAACACCACCTACCAGCTGCGCGCCGTCGCGCTCACGAGGCGCGCCGCCTCGCCGCCCACGCAGGTGCGCGCATGCCGCCCGTGCCGTCGATAGCGTATCACCTCAACCCGATAACGGTGGTCAATTTTTTTTTCGCAATTCTGTAACAAAAAAAATCATATGGAGGTGTACGCACTCGCAAACGAAATTCGCTGCGGTAAGAATTATTAGGGGGGTAAGGGAGTGTAATAACATCTCAGCACTCCAACAGCCAGCCTCACCTGCCCGCGGGGCCCCCTGCTGGTCGACGAACGAGGCTCTGGCGACCGACAAATAGACTGGGAAAAATTACACAGGCTGGTGTCGGGCAGCAGCGACACCGGCGCAAACAGTCTAGCACTGCGATGACCAACATGCCTGCCCAGCGTGGTCATTATGGGCATTTCTTTGGATGAACAGCACCAACACACAAAGGCCCCCAGTTCCCGGTCGCCGCGCTATTCCCGACTATGGTAGCAGTCGTGGTTACGGCGGAGCAGGGGGTGCGAAGAATCTCCGGGCGACGGTGAGCTGCCATCACAAACGACTTTACTTGGCAATAATGCTGGGCTATAATACCAGGACACTGAGGTCGGACGAAAGCCTAGCCGAAATTGAAGTAGAGTTGGACAAAATTAAGTGGCATATTCTGGGCTTGTCAGAAATCCGAAGAGAGGGGGGGGATACGCTGACCCTAGAATCGGGCCACGTACTTTACTATCGCGAAGGCGACCAAACGTCCCAAGGCGGAGTGGGATTCCTGATCAATAAAGTCCTCGCTGGCAACATTGTGGAGATCAGTAACGTTTCGACAAGGGTTGCATACGTTAAACTCAAGTTAAATCAGAGATACTCTCTGAAAATTGTACAAGTCTATGCACCCACGTCGGCACACTCTGATGAAGAAGTAGAGACTATACGAAGACGTAACCAAGGCACTAAATAATACTACCGAGTCCTACTTCAATGTTGTTATGGGGGACTTCAACGCAAAGGTGGGAGTACAAGAACGCGACGAATCGAAAATTGGGCCACATGGAGTTGGTGTTAGGAACTGTAGGGGTCAAATGCTTGTCAACTTTCTTGAACGGCAAGCGCTGTTCTTAATGAATACATTCTTTAAGAAAAAAGCGCACAGAAATTGGACATGGCAGAGCCCCGATCATATGACCAGGAACGAGATAGACTTCATTATGAGCGATCGAAAAGATATATTCAGAGATGTCTCTGTGATTAGCAGGTTCAATACCGGGAGCGATCACCGTCTCGTGAGAGGCTCTCTGAATATAGACTTCCAACTGCAGAGACGTCGTATGGTGAGGTCAACTCTCCGTCCAAAACTAAACCAACCCAATTAGAACTGAGGAACCGATTCGATTCGCTGGAAACCACCGACGACGTTGATCAGGAATATGATGATTTTGTGAGGACCATTCGTGAGATAGGAGGCAAATACCTTGCAAAAGAAAGCAAGAGTTCTTCGTCAAAGATCTCTAGCGAGACCCTGGTTTTGATGGAGCAGAGACGGAATATGTTTTCGGATGTGTCAGATAGGCATTCTCTAAACAAGTTGATTAAAAATCCAATACGTTTTGATATGCGTTCCGCAAATACACGCAATATTCAAGATGCGATCGAACGCAATGAAGGATCAAAAGTATTCGTCAAAAATCTTGGGAGAAGCCATCTGACTAAGCTGAGGACATCAGATGGCCGAACCGTCGCTTCAAAACCGGAGGTGTTAGCTGAGATCGAAAAATTCTATGAGCAGCTTTATTCAGCCCATGCTCCAAGACCCACGAATGATAAACGTGCAAGACTCGTGCGCCATTACACCGATGACCTCCCGGGTGTCGATGTGGGTGAGATTAGGATAGCCCTCGAACAGTTACATAATAACAAAGCTCCAGGCGATGACGGTATCACTGCGGAGCTCCTGAGAGCAGGAGGTAATCCAGTTCTAAACAAACTCAAACACCTCTTTGATACTGTCATTAACTCGGGTATAACACCAAAAGAATGGAGCAGAAGTGTCACAGTCCTCTTTTTCAAAAAGGGAGACAAGAGCCTTCTTAAAAACTATAGGCCAATATCACTTTTGAGCCATATTTACAAGCTGTTCTCGAGGGTTATTACGAATCGTCTCGCCCGAAGACTTGATGAATTTAAGCCTCCAGAGCAGGCCGGGTTTCGTAAAGGCTACAGCACCGTGGACCACATTCACACTTTGAGGCAGATTATACAGAAGACTCAGGAGTATAATCTCCCCCTCTGTCTAGCGTTTGTGGACTACGAAAAATCCTTCGACTCCATCGAAACCTGGGCTGTTTTGGATTCACTGCAGCGATGCCAAGTCGATTGGCACTATATCCAGGTGTTGAGCTCTCTTTGTCGCGCTGCCTCAATGGCCGTTCAAGTCCAAGACCAAAAAACAAATCCGATCCCAATTCGAAGAGGTGTTATAGTGTTAGGAGACAGGGAGATGCTATATCTCCGAAACTGTTCACTTGCGCTCTCGAAGATGTGTTTAAGGTATTGGACTGGAAATGTAGAGGCATTAACGTAAACGGCGAATTTATCTCACTCCTGCGATTTGCAGACGACATCGTAATACTGGTTGACTCGCCGCAGGACCTCGAGGAAATGTTGTCCGGTCTTAGCCATTCTTCCAGATGTGTGGGGCTTAAGATGAACGTGGATGAAACCAAAGTCATGTTTAATGCCTACGTCACCTCGAGACCCATTACCGTCGAAAATGTCAGCATCGAAGTTGTTCAGGAATACAACTACTTCGGTCAGGCTATACAACTTGGTAGGAACAACTTCGATAAAGAAGCTGACAGAAGAATCCAGCTGGGTTGGGCAGCATTTGCAAAACTTCGTCGGATCTTCGACTCGTCGATACCCCAAAGCTTAAAGACGAAAGTCTTTAATAAGTTTGTCTTGCCTGTGATGACGTATGGAGCGGAAACGTGGACACTGACGGCTGGCCTTCTCCACAAATTTAAAGTAGCTCAGCGGGCTATGGAGCCCGCTGGGTGTTTCTCTGAGGGATAGAATCCGTAACGAGGAAATTCGCCGGAGAACCAAGGTAACCGACATAGCCCAGCGAATTAGTAAGCTGAAGTGGCAGTGGGCAGGTCATGTCTGTCGCAGAACCGATGGCCGTTGGGGCAGACGCGTTCTGGAGTGGAGACCACGTACCGGTAAACGCAGTGCGGGATGACCTCCAGCCCGCTGGACCGACGACCTTAAAAAGGTAGCGGGAAGTGGGTGGATGAGGAAGGCGGAGGACCGTGTGTAGTGGCGCGCTCTCCAAAAGGCCTATGTCCAGCAGTGGCCGAATACAGGCTGATGGATGGATGGATGGAAGAATTATTATAAATTTTCGCATTTCGATTACGATTTTCTTACACGATCAAGCCCCGATTGTGTAAGGAAATCGTAATCGTGATCGTTTGTCAAACGTATAAGTAACTCGACCTGTTTAAGGAGTTCACACCTGTACGTCAAAAAGCATGTATGAACTCCTTAAACAGTTCGAGTAATACGTTTTAAGCTGTCAAATGATAACGATCTGCTTATACAATTGGACCTCACATACACTTTAGTACGGCATGTTTGTCACAGATCATCGAAGTGACGACCCCCGAAGAGGAGCTGACGTACGGCCCGCCGCGGAACGTGGCCGTGGAGGCGGTCGGGCCGCACGCGCTGCGCGTGTCCTGGGACCCGCCCGACCCCCGGCCCGACCCGCCGCCCGACCCGCGCGCGTCCGACCCGCCCGCCCCCGCCAGATACGCCATCTACTATACTGAGGTATAGACATATCTAATTGTAACCACTCACCATGTATAAACTCAAACTCCAATTCTTTTCACCTTTTAAAACCGTAACAGACATAAAAGTTAACCCTAATTTTGGCTACCGGTCAGATAAGTTTATCTGACTTATAATTGCGTTGATTTACATTTTAGAGCTTCATTTCGTGTATGCATTCACACTCACAGACAGCGCTCCGTTTTAGTTTAACGGATACGTACATTACGTTAGGTTTATTATTTCGATAACTATCAATTTGACTTATTTTATGACATTTCATTAAATGACATGACCAGTGGAACTATGGGAGCTTGCCTAGATATCAAAAATCAATGTGCAGCAATGATTTTAAATTATTAAGGGGAGATTAACCGGTGGATCATCTCAGAAATAGGCTTCCGAGATGATACTTACAATAGGCATGATGACAGTAACCAAGAATCAATGAAATTATGAGTTTATTTAATGAAATAGGATTCATGGACTATAAAAAGTTATTTATTTTTTCTATTTCGAGTGAGATTGCTATTTATTTTGATAAAATAAAACTATAAAATACAGCAATCCGCCACATTGGATAAAACACCAAGAAACGAATGACGTCACAATTGTTTGTTTTCGAGCTTTGTCAATCACACTTACGGTTTACTGCACACTGCACAGAGTACATTGGTAAAAGCAAAAGTGACGTCACAAACGACGCCATGACACCGCAGAACGTTTGGGCGTGAATTTTAAAATTTAAATTCCAAATGCCAATTTTATCTACCAAACCTTATTTTTCTGTTAAAATAAGATATTTTTTCGAAATAGTAGATACTTACAAACATAATCTGACCATTTTTCAAAATCAGTCATCATGCCTATTATCAACGGCAAAGTCGTGAAATCGTATTTTTTCTACACAACAATACTTACTAGTAAATCAGATTTCAAATTCTTACGTGTTTTAAATATTTAAGAACGTAAGTTACTATGAGCGCCGGTGACCGGTGTGTCGCGCGGCAGGTGGAGTCCGGCCGCGAGCAGTCCGCGTGGGCGGACGGCTCGCCCAGCACCGTGGGCGGGCTGCGCGCGGCGGCGCAGTACCGCGTGCGCGTGGGCGCGGCCGGCGGCGCCGCGTCCGCGGACGTGGGCGCGCGCACGCTCGCCGACGCGCCCGCCGCGCCGCCCGCCAACGTGTCCGCCGCGCCCGCCTCCGACACTGTGAGTGCCACACGGCCTGCGTCATACATACATATTGTTGATAAAACAGCATAGCTCTCGTGAGACTTTCGAACACTTCTATAATAAAGTAGTTTACGATTACATCGATGTGTAGATACATAAGTAACCGCAGTCCTGTGTATTGCTCGAGCGAGTCGAATCTATGCTCTTGTATTATTTACATAATCTTCAACAGTATAAGCTTTTTTTAAAAGCATACTTTTAATGGATTTCTTAAACTTGTGTTATGGCAAGTTTAAAATAGGTCGTGGAGTTTTTTTACAGAATAGAATGCTCATTCCCGCGAACGACCTTCGGACTTTCTCGAGGCGGAGCGATTGAGTCACGAGCCTGTAGCGGTTTTGAATTTGCCTATCGTGTAGATCGCATTTTTTGTTTTACGAAGGTTAAATTACTGTTAATACCTATATTATACAATAGCTAAGCCGCGTACGCAACTCGCCCGCAGTCGATCCTGGTCCGCTGGGAGGCGCCGCCCGCGCGCACGCACCGCGGCGCGCTCACGGGCTACAAGGTGCGATACCGCGCCGCGTCCGCGGCGGCGACCGCTCGCCGGCGCGCGGACTCGCTCACCACGCCCGCCGACACGCGCCGCGCCGAGCTCACGGGGCTGGAGCCCTCGCAGACCTACCAGGTGATCTGTTGTTGTGGTGTCTGCTCGACGCGCCGAACTCTGTCGGTGGAGCCTCTGGTGCGGGACGGAGGAGCTCGCGGGGCATACTACCCGGTGACACTGACGTGCTGGAGCAGTTGCTGCTCTGTCCGCTAGATGGCGCTGATTGTGTCCACATCACCAGGATGTTCGGCTGAAAAGTGAAAAATTATGCGACACTGTATACTATCTGTATCGCGATATTGAAGGCCTCCCTCCGGACATAAAGCAAAATTAGTTTTTGTTGCAAGTGCCTAAGTTCGGATCCTGAGTGTAGTGAGGCAGTGATTTAACTTTTTACGTCACTAGCGAGAAAATATGATTCTTATATTTATAGATGTAAGAAAAATATCGTATCTACTACCTACCTCGATTGCACAATAATATACTGCAAGACATTTTACTTTAATGGTGTTGAATTGAATTAATTAATTGCTCGTTCAGTGAGAAAATATGACTTTTGCGCAATGGTTTTACAATCAACATACTTTTTCACACTGAGTGAGCAAAAACTACTTTTGCTCACTGGTTTTAAGCAGCAAAAGTGCTATTTTTGAGTCAGTGAGTTCACATTAATGTGCCCCCCGCCCCCCCCCGTCAGATCCGCGTGTGCGCCATCAACGCGAACGGCTCGGGCCCGTTCAGCGAGTGGGTGTCGGCGAGCACGCGCGCGCGCGCGGCCCCCCGCGCGCCCACCGCCGTGCCGCCCGCGCCGCCGCCGCTCACCAGTGAGTCGCCGCCCGCCCGCCTCGCGTGCATTGTGCGCTGCTATGTTGTTGTTATGGAGTGTAGAAGATAAGGGGTGACGTCTCTTATGGGAGAACAGTTGAAAAAGTGTCCAGTGGTTGCGGAAAATAACAGTTCGAAAACCTTCCACTGTGGCGCTGGTGTAGTTTGCTACATACCCTTACCGTACCCTTTGGGATATGGTATGAATTCGACTAAAATAGAAAATTTCAACAACTCACGTTACACAAAATAATGATAAATGTTTTCTTTCCTTGTTTGTGTCTCAAACCTACTCTAATAATATTTGGCGCTTCCTTTTAAATTTACCTCGATGCTAATGCGGCGCCCCCGATGTGGTGCATTTCGACGGACACTTTTTTTATACAGAGATAACACTCCTTACCTTCTACACTACATAATTTTTGTTTTAATAGACAGCATTCAATATTCTTACTTATGCGAATTACTTATTAACGCGAAAGTTTGGATGGATGTGTAGCGACTAGCGACTAGCGACTAGCGACTAGCGACTAGCGACTAGCGACTAGCGACTAGCGGCACACGGTGAAGCTCATACGATCGCGTTTCGCTCGAGAACGCATCGCACGCCGCTAGCGGGGTTGTATCGGTCACCACTCGCCACCCGCGGCTCGCGTCATATCCTTCGTTTTGCTGGTGTTCTGGTGGCCCGTGGCCGACTAGTGGTGACGTTGACCGGTACTTGTACTATACTGACCTCAACCTCACCCAGCGGTAGGCGATGCCGGTAAAGATGGATGTGTGTTTGTTACTCAATCACGCCAGGAAGGCTGAACGGATCTGGGTGAAATTTGGCACAGAGATAGATTATAGTCAGGTTTTTTTTTTGAAGTGAAAACTTCTTTAGGCGCGTTGACTACTTTTTGGTAGGGGGTAAAAATGAGGATTCGCGTCATCGTCACTGACATGCTCGCGAACAGCGACATGTTCGCGTTGTTACAAAGACAAAGTCTTAAATATAAATATACTACATTCGAAATTAAACTTTAATGCCTTAGTGTTAAGGTTTATATTTAAATTATTAAATTTTTTGTTTTGTTTAAAAACATAATTAAACATTCGTTTTCACTTCTGTCGGCAGTCCTTATGACAGATGACTGCCATTGTTTTTTTAATGCAGGGCATCAACAGTTTACAATACAATAACAGGAACAACAAAGCTAGCTTATAGAGTAATCCACTCAGAGCTTGCCACATAACATATAGGCTACTTTTTATCCAGGATAATTATAGAGATCCCGCGGGAACCAAAAACCTTTTGAAGTGAAACTTCTTTAGAATTGTTGTGATTTGAAACTTCGATGAAACGAAAAAGCGACATTAAAAAGAGAAACATATTTATAATAAAATTTAGCCTGCGAGAGAATGAGATAGAATACAAGTTATATTTATCTCATTCTCTTTTTCTGAAATTTCACGTCACACACACACTCTTTTTTATTCAAGCCGATCAACTAACCTAAACAAAAAGCAAGTAAACTATGATGTTAAATGCTGTCTGTTGAGCAATCTATGTACACTAGCACAATTTATAAGTAAAGCAATTAAATACTCACGTGCTTTTCCAAACTCCCTTCAATATTTTATGTTAATCTATATCTTTTAATATTGTTCGTTGTATAGAATTGTCAAGTAGTGTTTAGCTGTCAACTAATTGGAAATAAACATTACTAAATGAAACGACCTAAAAATTCTAAATTTAACTGCATTTCATAGATTTGTGTATATTTTCTCCCGCTTTGAGTGTTGTGTTAATTTATTTAAGTATTGAATTCCATTTATGATCGCGTCGGATATCATTCCCTTTAGGATACTGTCCAATGAAACACCTGGAGTAGAAACGTATAAAATTAAATGGCACTACGCCATTTTAAATGTGATCATATAAAAATAAATTAAAAATACCGTAAATGTGATAGAGATAAACGTATCTTGGCTCTATAGTTGGGCAGTAAGCTATATGCAAATAGCATTTTCCAACATTCAACCATGCTCTTTTATAATTTTTGAGCAGCTGAAAGAATTGGCTTGATAAAAATGTCCATATTTCTTCCGAGCTACGTAGCTCGCTCTTTGTCTTAAGACTGTCTCGAATTTAAAACATGGAATAGGTAATAGTACAGTTGTAGTTAAAGTCTATAGCCATTCATTCATAGTTGGTAAAACTTTTTCTCACGGAGTGAGCAAAAACGACGTTTGCTCACTGGTTGTAAGCAATCGTAGAAAATATAAATGTATTTTATTGACGATCGGAAAATTAACATCGTGAGCTATCGTGTAGTCGAAATCGCAGTCAATGGCTAAACGATTATCGAAGAAAAAAATATACCTCTAATTGAGAACCACAGCTCTTTTTGACTCAATATTTCATACAGTACCTACGAAGGTGTCTCTTACGTATGTACCTACTGCTGTTCACACTTCACAGCCCCATGTAGCTTTACTTTTAACATGCCGTTATTCATTATGACCATTACATTTTATATTTAATTGACTTTCCAAAAGTGTACTTTAAATTGACTAATTTGGAATTAATAGCTTTTTTTAAAATTTAACGTCTGGTTTTGACTTTGCCACCGGTTTTGGAAGCGTGATGACAATAATGGAATTCGATACTCCCTAAAAGCAACGATATAAAAGCAGCGGTGTAAAGCGTGGTACCCTCCCGCCAGCGCGCGCCGGCCGCGACTGGATCTCGGTGTGGTGGGGGCCGGGGGACGGCGGGGACGGTGGGGGCGGCGGGGGCGGCGGGGACGGCGGGGGCGGGCCGGTGCGGGGACACTGGCTGGGCTGGGGGCTGGGCGTGCCGGACGAGCACTCGCGCGAGCTGCCCGCGCACGCGCACTCGCACGTCATCCGCGGACTCGGTACGTACACCAGTGGGGACAGTTGGTCTGGCGGTGTGTCCCCACACACAACATATCTGCACATTCTAAAGAGAAGGAGGCGTTTACACAGAGACACGCTGCGGGGTGACAGGGATTGAAAAGACTGGCAGAACTTTCAATACAAAATTATGTCACTCTAATGCAGTTTCCTACCTATGGTTGAAAGAGATATAGGGCATGTTCCGATATACACTGCGAGCACTGTTTAGTGCTCTTACTGGGGAGAAATTTGTTCCGTTATGGACTGACAGTATACTGCCGCAGTATACTAGGGAAATATATGACGTCATAAATCATCGCTATTTTTGTATTGTGAGCACTGGCGTTTTCGAGGGAAGGTGCTCTCAGTGCTTTGATCACGTAATCAACAGCTGAACTGCGTTCCGTTTTAAACAGTAACCAGTATAGCTAACTATAAAGGAACGGCTTCGCAGTTTACTAAATTGACGTCACATCTAATACAGTGCTCGCAGTGTATATCGGAACATACCTCTAGTGAGATATATGCCGTACCTCTACATTCAGTGTCAATTAGTGGAACTAATCCATTTTACATACAAGAATTGCATAAACATACGACTACTAGCGCCGCCTCTATGGGACTTCTTTTGTGACTCGGACTATACTTACCCATAAGTTATAGTAAAATACACCTTGACTGCCTTGTTTTAGAGCTCAGTTCATTCGTACAGGTGCAGCCAACGTTCCAAACGGAAACGCTGTGATATTCAAATTGTTCAAACTTTATATTAAAGGCTTGTGGTACAGAGTAAAATAGACCCAATCATTTTGTTTTAGAGTCACAAATTTAGTAGCACCGATTTAATTTAGCTGATTTTTATTCCGATTGGAGCACTGACTGAGAATGTAGACAAACTTGAGTTCTAAAACGAGGTGGTTAAGATCCATTCTATTTAGTTTAACGCCAGCGTGTTACGCATGATTAAGGTAAGGCTAAAGATCTTAAATAACACCGACTTGAGCGAATTCGAGCTTTGCTGTAGACCCGAATGTTCTTGATTTAAAGTAAAACAATATTTTATTGTAGAAGGCGTTTCTTTGCGGAAGTCTTTGATAAGTGATAACCAGATAACCAAGGGACTAAGCTTAATTCGCTATAATCCACTAAATTGCACAACATTTTCTGTAGTACAACATGCACCATGGAATATGTCCAATGAAATTCTAAATCACTATCCTCTTTCTTTCTTAGCTGCTCAGGCTTTTTCTTTTAGTTTTCTTTACAAAGTAATCCAATAATACAATCGATTAATATGATCGCAAGTGTAAACTGTAAATCTATAGATTTTTTGTTATTTAAATGTAAAACGATAGATTAAGTGATCTACAAACCTTTTTTGAAGTGATACTTCTTTTTATAGATTCGTTGTGATTTGAAAATTTGATGAAACGAAAAAGCGACACTAAAAAGAGTCAACAAACATATCCATAATAGGATTTAGCCTGCGAGAGAATGAGATAGAAGACAAGTTATATTTATCTTGCCATTATCTCGTTGGCTAATTTTCTGAAAATTCGCCGTGTGTGAATTGCACACACACGCTTATTTTTCTTTTTCTTGTTTGTTGAATAACAATTTCACACATAGAATCAAATTCGGAATACGTGATATCGCTGCGGGCGAGCAACGCGCTGGGGCTCGGCCCGGCGGTGTACGCCACTGTGCGGACCAAGCCCAGCGAGCCGGACGGGGACGAGCCGGACGAGCCGGACGAGCCGGACGAGCCGGACCTGGACGACCCGGACGACGAGAACGAAGAGGACGACACCCCGCCGCTCATACCCCCCGTCGGGCTCAAGGTCAGCGCTGTGTGAACTACATACAGACAGACAGATATACTTTCGCATTTATAATGCTACTAAATATTACTATTGTTCCGGGGTCGTTTTCGGGTTTTGTTTAACTCGATTGCAAAGGACTTGACCAGTGGAACTATGGGAGCTTATCTAGGTGACAAAAATCAATGTGCAGCAAGGATTTTTCATTATTGCAATTGTTATATCTTATAGTTTTCATATACTTCAGGACTGTTTCAGGATTCTGAAGAATCAGAAAACTGAAAAAAAATTAAAAGATAAGTTTTACCAGATAACTGCTGCTTCCCCACACTAGATGGCGCTACGCGTTGTGCGTTAGCGAGTCTAAACAATTATTTTCAACTACTCGACCACGTTGTTCAGGAAAAAAATTAAGCTTATCATTATATATGTGGATAATACTGGAATAATGGAACTATATTTACAAGAATTATGTAATTCTTTTAATAAATCACGTTACATTGTACTGTTGCTTTCCCACATTAGATGGCGCTAGACATTTTGGTTAGCGAGTTCAACTATTCGACCACAGATGGCAGACAGATGCAATGTCAAAGGGCGTTCCTTTAAACGCATTCATTTCCATTGAGACTTGTCAACAAATAAAAATAATTATAAACAAAACATACATTCCCTTTTCATTACTATTTAATTGATCAAAAAGAAATCACTCGTGATATAGTGACAGAGGTACTTAAAATGGTGTTCATGTAAGGTTACAAGATTATTACTAGGCATGGGGAAAATGGAACGTCAAAATGGGGTAGTGCCTAAAAGAGGAAAGCGGACGTTCAAGATTTGAACAATAAACGTATTTTTGTCATTTTAACCTTGACCTTATTCGGAATAATAAATCCATAATAATTTAGGTATTAATTTTTGAACCTTACTGTAAAAATGGAAATCTCGCACACCGTCCCGAATCGGAGGGCAGAAACTGGTCGAGTCCCCTTCGTGCCCAGTTAGGATGCGTCCGTATGGCTCACGGGTTGCTCGGCTATTCGGGTCGCAGGTGATAATGCTGAGCGGCACGACGGCGGTGGTGTACTGGACGGACCCCTCGCTGGGCAGGGGGCAGGCGGCGACGGACGGGCGGCGCTACGCCGTGCGCGCGGCGGGCGGCGGCCGCACGCGCCTCTACAACGCCTCCGACCTCAACTGCATGGTGGACGACCTGCGCCCGCACACCAAATACGAGTTCGCCGTCAAGCTGATCAAAGGTCGGTGCGACTCACGCTCCCCGCGCTCCCCGCGCTCCCCGCGCTCCCCGCGCTCCCCACGCGGCGGCTCACGCTCTGAGCGCCACTCTCCTTATACCATTGGAAAATGGTTGTCGGATGCAAATCGCCTGAGACGTATTTTTGGCCATAGCTCCGAGGATTTTAGGAGGATCGAGATGTATGATTGTGACCTGTAGGTGTAATAATTGTGACCTGGTGGTCCCTTTAGATTTGGAATTGTAGAAAAACGGATATTTCCGTATATAAAAAGTGATGTAGCTTCTATGACTATTGACCGAACGTCATGGTAATCGTGTTAAAAGATGCGGACGCAGGCGGGAAGTGCTTTTTCGTAAATTTTTGTATTCATTTTTAATGCTCCGATTCTTGTGCGGATTGCGAAATCTGTAATTTTTTTTAGGGTCCGTACCTCAAGAGGAAAAAAGGAACCCTTATAAGTCCAAAATTTCTTAAAACCGAAGCAATCAATTTTACTTGTAAAGTTTCTGTGGACGTACAGACGCACTTTGACAGTTACTCACACGCGCACACGAATTGAAATAACATTCGCGATAGGGATGTGCCTATGTTAAAAATAAATTATTTCTTACTCTTATTAAGTAGAAAAGAAAGAAGAGAAAGAAGTTTAGATTTAAAATTCACATCCTCGGTTAGTTTTAAGTATGATAATCATTTGAAACTACAGATTAAAGAAAAAAGTTCGTTGAAATTTGACGTCACTCACAACTATGTATTACTATACAAACTTCCATTATAGAAGCGCGATTTTAAGTTTGTTAAAGAGTTGCTCAATTGATTGAGTTTTCACTGTGGTATACTGGAGGGTAGGCGATAAAGAAATTGTGTATAAATACAGGCGTCATTCGGTCACACAGCATCCGAGGTGGACGTCTGTATACATACATACATTATACAGTATGTATGTATAATGTATGTATGTATACAGAAATGTGATAGTGTATAATAAAAAGTATATAGTGCGACGCGGGATATTACAGTCACCATCCCTACTTTATTTTTTTTTATTCCACTACAAGTTAGCCCTTGACTGCGATCTCACCTGATGGTAAGTGACGATGCAGTCTAAGATTTCAGCGGGCTAACCTGTTAGAGGTATGACAATTATACTAAACCCATACCATCGTACAACGTTTGTTTCAATGATTGTATGAGTGATTGTGACGGCAGGTGGTCGCGAGTCAGCGTGGTCGATGCTGGCCAGCAACACGTCTCTGGAGGCGGCGCCGGGCGGAGCGCCCCGGGACCTGCGCGTGTCGCCCGCAGCGCCCCCCGCCCGCGCCGCCGACTTGACCTGGAGCCCCCCGCAAAGGCCCAATGGCGTCATCACCGGTAACGTACCGTTTGTATTTGTGATTCTGTACAGCCGGATTAGCGATCATAGATGGCGCTGTCCGTTACTATATCGCGCTAGGACACAATTTTTTAAAGTTTTAGTATAAAAAAGTGAGTCGAGTTTGACACTTAAACAAGCTTCTGGACGTCGCGCGACTAAATTGTGATTTGGTACAAGAGCTGTATAGTGCCGTGGTGTTCAATGTGAGTTAGTAGAGAATTCTCAGGCCAGGGGGCATACTACCATCGCAAAAGCCGTATTGTTTTAATATTTTTGACGTTCGTATTAAAAAAAAGTATAATCCGGAATATCAAGGTACGTGACATAAAACTGTCATTTTGAAATAATCCTGCTACGATTACGATCCGTGGTAGTATTAACCCTTTCCTCTGAGGACTTGCTAGTACTGTTTTAATTTTGCGATCGTGTACTGATCATACCGATCATAGATGGCGCTGTGCGACGTTGTATCACGCTAGTTTTGTGCCTTCCTAGGGTATGTACCGATATACACTGCGTGCACTGTTCAGTGCTCTTACTGGGGAGAAATTCATTCCGTTATGGACTGTCAGAATACTGCCCCGGTATCCTAGGGAAATATATGACGTCATAAATCGTCGCCATTTTTGTACTGTGAGCTCTCAGTGCTTTGATCACGTGATCAACAGCTGGACTGCGTTCCGTTTTAAACAGTGTCCAGTATAGGAAACTATTATAAAGGAATGTACTCGCTATATACTTAACTAGCTGATACCCACGACTTCGTCCGCGTGGTTTGTTTTTTAATTCCCGCGGAAAGCCTTAGTCACTCTCCAGGTTCTCAGTCATACACATGCCAAAAACACGTCGATCCGTTGCTCCGTTGCGGCGTGATTGAAGGATAAACCAACAAACAAACACACTTTCGCATTTATAATATTAGTAAGTATGATTGACGTCGCATCTTACAGTGCTCGCAGTGTATATCCAAACATACCCCTAAGCGCCTCGTATCGTCGTGCAGGCTACGTGATAATGTACGCGGTGGCGCGCGGCGGCGGGGCGGGCGGGGCGGGCACGGCGGGCGCGGCGGAGGAGTGGACGGCGCTGGCCGTGGTCGGGGACCGCACCCGCAGCCGCGTGGACCGCCTGCGCGCGCGCACCACCTACCACTTCAAGATACAGGCGCGCAACAGCAAGGGGCTCGGCCCCTTCAGCGCCGTCGTCGCCTACACCACCGGCGTGGGTGAGCGGACAACTGTGGTATATATTACTTTACAGGAGCGGGTGATATTGTTAGCAACCAGAAGTTGATTGGGAACTGCTATACCAGGGGGCAAGGCTGTCCTCCGTTTGGCCCGCGAGGGCCGCGAAGAAGAACGGGGAAGGGTCAGCGCGTCAGGGCGAAGACCCTGACGCGCTGACCCTTTTCAGTTTAAAAACACACAGGTAAAACAGTTGGTACACCAGTTGCTATAGTAAAATTAGTTCCAAAAATTAATACCAGATGGCGCTGTTTCTTTTTACATCGCACTCTTGACTTGACTTGAAACTTGTGAATTCAAGGCCAAAAGCCTAGCAAACACAAACCTTACTGTGTCTCTTTCTCTCCGGTCGTTCCTTCATTGCTGAAGATCGTGGTCCTGGTTAGATCCTACCATCGAACGGATTACTTGTATCCATTGGCTTCTGCTGGTAGCCATTCTCACTATAGTATGAAATTTCGACGCATTAGACTCCCTCAGTTGGTCAGACCACCTAGTTGGCGAGCGGCCTCTCGCTGTTTTGCCCTCAGTGTTGCCCGTGACAATAATCTTCTCGACTCTATTGTCCCCCACTATACCCAATATAATTAATAACTGTTATGACGCGTGTGACATAAGTGTGCGTCCATTAACCGGTTCCCACGCGTGGGCGCAGAAGGCGGGGAGGGCGGCGGGCTCGCGAGCGCCACGTCGGCGTGGCTGTGGGCGAGCGCGGGCGGCGCGTGCGCGGTGCTGGCGCTGGCGGCTGCGCTCGCGCTGTCGCTGTGCTGCCGCCGGAACTCGCCGCCCATGTCGCCCGACACCAGGTGAGTGACCGGCTCGAAGGACCACGGCGGGCTCGCGAGCGCTACAGTACTAAGCGTACTATTAAAACTCTACAAGTAATGATATTGTGTCCTTATCAATTTCCAGCACTTACCAGAAGGCCTCAGCGTCCGCAGCCATCAAACCGCCGGACCTCTGGATCCATCACGATCAGATGGAGCTCAAACACATGGACAAGAGTCTCCACAGCTCCGCCAGTAAGAGTACGACTCTATCTCACTCTCTCTACACTCGCACTGTATCTCTTACTCACTCACACGCATGGATGAGAGCCTCCACAACTCCGTCAATAAGTGTACGACTCTGTCTCACTCTTTACACTAGCACTGTATCTCATACTCACTCACACACATGGACAAGAGCCCCCACAGCTCCGCCAGTAAGAGTACGACTCTGTCCCCCTCTCTCTACACTCGCACTGTTGCATCTCTTTCATGTTCAAAAATGTGCATACATATAAGTAACGAACTAACTTTGCCCAGTGTCGGCGGGCAGCGTGGAGGGCAGCGCGCTGGTGTCGTCCACGCTCACGCTGGCGCGCGCGGCCGCGCCCGCCGCGCCCGCCGCGCCCGCGGACTACGAGCCCGCGCGCCACGCGCCGCCCTCGCTCGCCAGCCTCGACCGCAGATACGTGCCCACCTATGTCGGTGAGTGACCCTGCGCGCTTGTGACACTTAGTTATAATGTAAATAAACAAGGGGGGGGGGGGGGGTAAGGGAGTGCACCTCCACCTTAGCGGTCCAACTGTCAAGCTCACCTGCCCGCGGTACCCCCTGCTGATTTACAAACGAGGCTCTGACGACCGATAAATGGCGGTATACCCATTTCTAACAAGCTAGACTAGACAAATGCCACAGACTGGTGTCGGGCAGCAGCGACACCAGTGCAAGCAGTCTAGCCCTGCGATCGCCAACCCGCATGCCCAGCGTGGCGATTATTGGGCATAACCCTAAATGGATAGCTTACGGACAAAACAGCCCCTAGTCCCCGGCAGTCCCACTATTCCTAGCTCTGGCAGCGGCTACGGTAACGGTGGGGCAGGGGGTGTCAAGAATCTCCGGCAGAGATTCTGCTGCCAACCCCGACGACTGAACCTGGCAACATATAACGCACGCACTTTGAGGACCGACGAGAAGATTGTCGAGCTGGAAGAAGCAGTAAGCAAGTTGCGCTGGAGCATTATAGGATTGTCTGAAGTCCGAAGAGAGGGGGAGGACTCGATAATCGTGAACTCCGGCAACTTGTTTTACTACCGGGAGGGCGACCAACAGTCCCAGGGTGGTGTCGGATTCATCGTTCACAAGTCCCTTGTTAACAATATTGTACAAGTCGAAAGTGTGTCGAGCAGGGTAGCGTACCTTATACTCAGAATTACTGAACGGTATTCGCTGAAGGTTATACAGGTTTACGCACCGACCTCGGCACATTACGACGAGGAGGCATGCTTCTAACACCTATTACAGTGTTGCGATGGGGATTCTAACACCTATTACAGTGTTGGGATGGTTCTCTTCTTCAAGAAGGGAGATAACACCTTATTGAAGAATTACAGACCCATCTCGCTTCTGAGTCACGTCTATAAGTTGTTTTCGAGAGTCATAACGAATTCAAAATTCAAAATTCAAAATTCAAAATATTTTTATTCAAATAGACTTTTACAAGTACTTTTGAATCGTCTCGCTCGTAGGTTCGACGACTTCCAACCTCCCGAACAAGCCGGGTTCCGAAAAGGTTTCAGTACCATAGACCACATACATACGCTGCGGCAGATTATACAGAAGACAGAAGAGTATAACCGGCCTCTTTGCTTGGCGTTTGTGGACTATGAGAAAGCCTTCGATTCGGTGGAAACTTGGGCAGTGTTGAGGTCTCTACAGAGATGCCAAATTGACTACCGGTACATACAGGTGTTTAAGTGGTTGTACGAAAACGCCACTATGTCAGTCCGTATACAAGACCAGACTACGAGTCCGAGCAGCGAGGAGTGCGTCAGGGAGATGTTATCTCTCCGAAGCTGTTTACCGCTGCGTCGGAAGACGTCTTTAAGCTTCTGGAGTGGAACGGATTCGGTATCAACATCAACGGCGAGTACATCACACACCTGCGGTTTTCCGACGATATAGTTGTTATGGCAGAAACTCTGGAAGACCTTAACACAATGCTCAATGACCTCAGCAGAGTTTCTCAACAGGTGGGCCTAAAAATGAAGATGAGTAAGACGAAGATCATGTCCAATGCACATGTTCAGCCCCACCCAGTGTTAGTTGAGAACACTCGAAATTGTTAATGAGTACATATACCTGGGACATACAGTCCAGTTAGGTAGGTCCAATTTCGAGAAGGAGGTCAACCGCCGAATCCAACTCGGATGAGCAGCGTTCGGGAAACTCCGCGACATCTTCTCGTCCAAAATCCCTCAGTGCCTGAAGACGAAAGTTTTCGAACAGTGCGTGTTACCAGTGATGACTTACGGCTCTGAAACATGGTCGCTAACTATGGGTCTCATAAGAAGGCTCAGGGTCACTCAGCGGGCGATGGAGAGAGCTATGCTCGGAGTATCCCTGCGTGATCAAATCAAATGAGGAGATCCGTAGCCGAACCAGAGTAACCGACATAGCTCGAAGAGTCGCCAAGCTTAAGTGGCAATGGGCGGGGCACATAGTTCGTAGAACAGATAGGCGTTGGGGTCCCAAAGTGCTCGAATGGCGGCCTCGCACCGGGAAACGCAGCGTTGGACGACCCCCCACTAGGTGGACGGATGATCTCAAGCGTGCAGCTGGGAGCCGCTGGAAACAAGTGGCACAAGACCGTGCTCTGTGGCGATCCATGCAGGAGACCTTCGTCCAGCAGTGGACGTCTATAGGTTGAGACGACGACGACGACGAAATAAACAATACGTACATTGGCTCATGTCGCGCCTCTGACATTCGAGTAGGAAATCATATCATCACCCCTACAGCACCAGATTTTAGCGTGAGTAAAGATAAGTCAACGCCATCTATCGGCAATGTAAAAAAGCTTCTCGCTAATAAGAGAAAAGCACTGTACAAGCTATTACCTATTTGTGGTACAAGTTTATGCCGAAATAGCAATTCACGGCCTCATCTACTTAAAAAGGCCTCGGCTAGCGTCTCGTCCTTTTAAAATAACTTCTCTCTTCTAACTCGTCCTTCCAATATTACTCAGCCATGAATTGCTTTATTGCCGGCATGGACAGTAATGTACTATTCCCTAGTCATTTGGTTGGTTCAATTTGTTTTGTTGTATTTAATGTGGTTTCTCCAACTTTTTTTAAGTATTCTCCCTCCTCCCCCCCCCCGTAGACTCCCGCTCCCCCTCAGCGGCCGGCAGCGGAAGTGACGACACGGCGATACTGCGCGCGTCGCCCGCAAACGCGTGTCGACGTTGCGACTATCGCTGCGACGCTCTACTGCCGTGCCTAGGTTTATATTTTTATTTTATTATTATTTTCCGTTTGTTTGTGTTTTATTACCAATTTCTCTGTTTGTTTGTGTGCACTTTTGTCTTTTATACGTTTTTGTAGCGAAACTTTCTAGTGACTGTAGGATGGGGCTGGAAAGCGAAAGGTTTAACAAAAAGGCCTAACTGAAAACTTTCCGAACTATATTTCAATATGAAAGCGATAACAATACCTACTTGTATTTTAGAGATGTAATTTAAGATGGTATTTTCCCAACGAGTCACACTGTAACCTGTCACACTGTGACTCGTTGGGAGAACTTTGCAAAATAATTCCCAACCAGTCACACCACACTGTGACACGTTGGGGAGAGCTTTCTAAAATCATAGGCTATATAGGTTAGGTTAGGGTTGAACGTAAATAGCCAGGTAGTGCCTGGCCGCAGGCTGGGCACTTAGTTTCGTATGGGGCTAATACACCAAACTTAAGTAAAAAACAAATACTTGTCAAAAGGCTAGGTCAGGTTAGGGTTGAACATAAATACCCAGGTAGTGGTGTGACTGGTTGGGAATTATTTTGCAAAGTTCTCCCAACGAGTCACAGTGGTGTTAACACTGTGACTAGTTGGGAATTATTTTGCAAAGTTTTCCCAACGAGTCACAGTGTGACAGGTTACAGTGTGACTCGTTGGGAACAAGCGATTTAAGATTAGCTTGTACACAACCGAATTAGCCCAGAAACCATAATATGAGTGAGCAAAACATAGTACCTACGTTTTACTTCTATTGGGTGCCCTAAGAGTTCCAAACTGTTTCTATAAGTGAATGTTTAACTTTTATCAGATTTTCCAATGAACTATTCATGCCACATGTGAGATAGGTGCGTTAAAAATAACTCTTTGAGTTGTCTTTCGTGAAAACTATGATGTTTCATTAATTGCTACTAACTCCTAAGTTTCATAAGAAAAAAAACAACCCAATTATTGTTGAGTTCACATTCAAGTTTCCTATGCTCTTTGATGGGGATGGTTTTGTGGAGAAATTTATATAATTTTCCATGCACAGACATATAAAGTATGTATATCTGCTTGCATTGCAGCGATGACGGGCATGGGCGTGGGCGTGGGCGTGGGGCTGGGCGTGGGCTGCACGGGCACGTGCGAGCGGCGGAGACACATGCCTGACCAGGTGAAATATAACTTCACATTGTTTATAGCTCGCTAGAAAATCTGTAATTGTCCGTATTATTAGTGTCTGAGTATCATCTGTTGATTTTTATATTTTCATATGATAATAAAAAAACATGATAGCAGGATAGGCTGGTTGCTATAACCGAACTGTCGAGCCAAATATTTTTCAAAGTTCCCTCTCGGATGCCTCGGTAGTATCCTTTCTCACTGCTCACCCATCGAACCCACGAAACCAATCTTGGCCATCATTCCCTTGTTCCCAGGCTAAGCCGACTCTACGGGGAATTTACAATAAAGGACAAACCCATTGATTTGTTTTGTGGAAAATTACAAAAATTCAAAGTCAAACTACTCAAATCACTTGACTCTTAATATCAAATTGTCAGATGATCCTCTGTGTTGTTATCTTGACCCTGTTTTGAAATTTTTAAGCATATCATTTTTTTATCTAGTTTTTTAAAATATATTAAATTTGTTAACATATTCCAGAAGTGGGTAAATAATTAAATTGCTTTTAGATATATTTGTACTCTCTTCAAAACTTGCATGAGCGAATGGTCACAACGTGTAGCAGTTTCACTAGAGATTTAATGTAAACAGTTAATTAAAAAACCTGGCCAAAGCATTGCGACAATAATAAATTAATGATTTGATCCGGCCACGATTGATATCGTTAAGCTCAAAATCAAATTGCGATCTAAACACAAAAGTATTCAATAATCGCTGAGTCTGCCGGCAGGAGACTGACTTTCACTCCTCAAAATACTCGTATTTATGTGAATAATTCCAACATGGCGTATCCCCGCCAAAGAACGAACCGAGTGAAATACATCGAATGAGTCAAATATCAACTTTATTAAACATTCGTCGGTAAATAAATTAACAATCTTTTATCTTTTCTAAAAAATTCAATTCAAATTTAGAAGCAAAGCTGACAATTGATGGTTATTTTCATTGATTCTTTGTAGTCTTGCTTAATTGACCGAGCGAAGCGAAGGTCTCTGAGTCTACTTGAGTGAATTTGCACTTGTCCGTCCGTCCGTCTGTCTGTCAGAGCCTTATAACTTCTAAATTACTGAACGTAATTACTTCAAATTTAAATATTATGTATATAAACCGATGGCCTCCAGCCGAATATGGCTTAAAAAGTTATAAAAATCTTTATTTCAGGGGGGCTCTCATAGAGGCGAATGCGAAGTAAAAATTTTTTTATAGCGTTACATAGGGTTGCGGTATATCATTTTAAAGATAATTAGAAATAGAGTCCGAAAATATATGTTTTTTAATTTTTCCCCTAAAATTGACGAAATGGGGGGCTCTCAAAGTGGAGATTTTCTATCGTCCAAAGTTGACCTCAGAACTCTCAATTTTCCGAAAGGCTGAAACTTGAACAATTATATTTGAATTGTTTCCTGTACTTGAACAACAAATACTAAAATTAGATAAATATTATAAGGAAACGAAATTATTTAATGTTCACTATTTTCAACAGAACCTCACAATGATGTCAATAGATGGCACTAATGTTAAGAGATAAATATCATATGGAAACGAAATTATTTAATTTTTAATGGGCTTCAGCATTCAGTCAGTTTAACAGAACTTCACAATGATGTTAATAGATGGCGCTCTGTAAAAGTTTATTCGTTTTATGGATGCTGCGAGGTCTCAGTTCGGGGCGAACCACTAGTAATTTCCTAATGTAAACTTGTGTTATTTATGTACGATATTTCTTATGTGCACGACGTAACTACCTATAATTTGAATTGTATGTTTACCTAGTGTCTAAGCTAAGTCATTGAACATTTCGTACTACTTGTAATTCTGTTGGTGGTTCAAATAAATTGAATTCAATCCACGGCGTATGTTCCGTGGCTGGCAGAGTACGCCGCTGCTGGCGGGCGTGGCGCCGCTAGGGTCGCCGCAGTCGTCGCTCGCGTCGCTGCACGCGCCGCCGCCCGCGCCCTGTGAGTGACAACCCTCGTTACGATACATATAGTCCGTTCGCCGAATCGACCTAGTATGGAAACTATATTCTCTGTCCAACTATTTATTTTACTTTTGACATCAGCTCGCCTATGATGTTTCATAATTATTGAGGCAACAATCGACAAAAAAATGCAATACTTTAGAGATCCAGATATTGTTTTACTACAACTTTTGCAGACAAGGGTTAAACTTGTAGTAGATAAAAAATGTTGGCAGTCTTAGGGACTGCCGATAGAAGTGAAATGAATATTATTTTTAAATATATAAAAATTAAAAATGTAACGAATATTTTTTTTCTTCACTTCTTTTTTGATTTTTTTAAAAATAAAATATAAACCCTAAGGCATTAAAGTTTCATTTCGAATGTAGTATATTTCTATTTTGTTACGAAGACCTTTTGTCTTCGTATCGGTCTTCGCGAGCATGTCGGTCACGCGAATTACCGATTACCCCCTACCAAAAAGTGCTCAGCGCGGCTAAAGAAGTTTTCACTTCAGAAACCTTCTATCCAACGCATGTTTCATGTGTATATGACTGTACTAACGCATAGTGTGTGTGGTGCAGGCGGCTCGGGCGCGTGTCCGCTCGGGGGGTGCTCGGCGCTCGGCTTGCCCGGCTCCGCCTCGGACGTGTACGCGAGCGCGTCCAGCGCGCGCGAGCGCGGACACTACGTCGCGTACGAGCCGCTAGGACACTACACGCAGTGAGTAGCGAACTGTGATCCACTACAGCCCATTGACACGCCCCTCCACTCTCATAGGGGAGAGGGAATTAGAGCTTTCACCCACCGCGATGCTTCGACGCGGGTTGGCGGGCTTTGACGACTCGATAGTCGTCATCGTGTTAGTGATAATAACCGAGACCGACATTGTAAGGAGGGTAATTAGGGCAGAATGGAAATTACCCGGGTTCGAAAGCAATCACCCACTTGCAAAGTTACAGAATGGTAAAATGTACCTATCTAGGGAAATGGAATAAATACAAGTTCTTTTGTTCAGGCAAACTTTACTGTTGGTATATATATATAGTACACCTTATTGTTAAATCTTAATAAGTAACTTAAGGCTACATAATTAAACACCCAAGATACACAGATACAGAACACCACAGTTATGGAGATTTATCAGGGACGCTTGGGGTCCAGATAGATTATTATAAAAACCTTGAATTTACTATTTTAAAGTTTCTTTAAATTGTTTATTTAGCTCAGCGGAGTAGGTTCAAGGAACCTGACTCACTACTTTGAGAACACTGAATTTAAAACCACTATATGTTCGGAAAGGGAAAAAAAGGAAGATTCCCTTACTTGCTGAATGTGAATTTGGGGTCACCTGAATACATGGATCAGGAACGTGGTCTACTTCCAGGGAACGGCCTCGTCAGCTCACCAACCCATTTCCTTGGAATGCATTCATCACCGGAGAAGGCATCGACGAGAATTCCCAATCTCGGAAATATATCGAGGATATCAAATTATAAAAATGAATAGTCTTAGTAGTAATAATAGCAAAGATAAATTAAAAAAAGAAAACCCTGAAACAAAAGAGAAGCGAGTTTAACAAAAGGCATTGTGACACCATCCACGTGTACAATTATCCACTTCACACAACTTACCGAGGACATCCTGTAAATTGAACATTCCAGGATAGTCCACCCATCCCAACCTTCTTCAAAATAATACGGGATAATATGGGAACTGGAAAGACAAACAAGACTAATTAATTATGATTTTCCTTAGCTACGTACGCCATCTTGAGAAAGATGTCATACGTGAAATCGATTATCGAATTTTCTATCACTCACCAAAATTGATGTGGAAAAATAGGCAATTGTTAAGATGACTAGAACAACAGCATTATTGTTAATTTTCCAGGCGAAGCCATGGAGAAAACTGGAATCTGAGATATCCCGACAAACGGCTATCACATCTTGAGCGTTCGACGGAAATCTGATCTCTGAAAATTCGGTGTTGCCATAGACCCACAGCGAGTGTGGCCGCATTCTGAAATGCTCCACCATAGACTAACGTGAATTCCAATAATTAAAAAAACACGAAAAATATATAATAAAACAATGTTTTAATACTAAAAAAAATATTAACATCGTGTTCTTATGACCAAAGACAACAAGCGCCATCTATGGGAAATCCTGCGCATCGACCCAACACGTTGTGAGCCTTGACACTAGATGTCGCTAAAGTACTTTCAACAATATTAAGGAATACAATATAATCCAAGTGATATTAAAATCACTACGTGACAACGGCTCGACGTGCTCTCCGAGGCACGGGGGTGATACGCCGCCAACCTCCAACTCGGCTAGTACTGAGAATTTCTAGTCAAAGCCCAATACTTAATCGTCAGCCGTAGTCGACCATGCTAGCCACTCGACCAACGAGGCAGCAGAACTGTAATCGCCATACAAATATTAATTACTAGCTGACGCCCGCGTAGAATAATATCGTTTTAAATTACCACAGGAACTCCTTTATTTTCCGGGATATAAAGTCGCCTTCAGGTCCTCAACTGTACCCATGGAGAAAATCTGGCGATCCGTTTTGCTCCGTTGCGGCGTGATTGGAGAGGACTAACAAACGCGCTTTCGCATTTATAATATTAGTATTGTGAAACGAGTGCGTGACTCGGGTTTAGTGTGGACACACTAATAGGGAGATCTTCCTCCAGGCTGGTGTTGGGACCCTTCTAAATAGTAAGTTTGAAAGGTCTATATTCTATATATAGCGCTATGCTCAGAAAACTTCGATAACGCGATGCAGGCTTGTACGTGTCTCACAAGTTTTCAGTGGATTATCTATCCTGTGATGTAGATACAATTAGCGCCATCTAGTTCACAACCGCTACAGTATGTCTAAGCAGTGACCGTCCTTGTTCCCAGTCGCGAGTCGCTGAGCGGGGAGGGCGAGCGCGCGGGCGGCGGGTCGCTGTCACGGCGCGGGCGCGGGGCGGGCGCGGGCGCGGGGGCGGCGGCGGCCGGGGGAGGGGGGCTGCACAGCTTCGCGCTGCCGGACGCCGCGTCCGATCACTCCACGCCCGACCACTCCAAGGGTGAGTCGCACGCGCACGCGCCGCCCGAACGGCCGCGCTCTTCTCTTTTAATATGTCAGCGATATTTACGATAAACTTAATTGACGCAACACTCATTGTCTGCTGGAGATAGGGTCACCCACAATCATACACGTAAAAAAAAACACCTACTTCACGAACACCGTGAGTTGGCACCATTTTTCAGAGCTAAACTCGCAGCAAGAACGACACCTTTGTCGTAATTTGAGTGCGAAACAACAAAAAATTACAGCGGTTCCACGTACATGAGTATATTATCTGCTATAGGACATAAGTACATCTAATTAGATCTAGAACACGACCCGGATAATGTTTTCTTTACGTCGAGAGCAAAAGGCGAATCTCTGCGGGAATGCTCTGCCAGGAAGGCCGTGTTGCTCACAACTAAAGCTCTGCCTAGTTATAAGAAGTCGCGGAGAAGGAGAGTGCGAGGGGGATGGGTCGCCGACTTCTTCACCTCAAGAAACTAAAATGTTAAATTAAACATTTGAAGATGTTTTCACGAACGGCTTCCGCAGTTTTTTGAGGCAGAGCGAAGGTATCACAAGTCTCCTGCGATTTCTATATTTGTTATTTTAGGTTTTAGCCTGCCCTTGGAGGAAACTGTTGATTTTGTGTTCTAGCGGGCAGCATCCGGGAGACGTCGCCATACAAGAAGAGCGCGAGCTCCTCCCCCGGACACATCCCCAACAGACTGCAGCTGGGTGAGTGGGGAATACACTTACTTATCCGTTCCGTACCTCAAGAGGAAAAAAATAACCCCTATATCTGTATAAGTCTGTCTGTCTGTCTGTCTGTCAACCACCTTTTTCTCGGGAACGCGTGAAGGTATTAAGTTGAAATTAGTATCTATCAAATACTTAGGTCTCCGGTCCCTTGGAGCTGTAAAAAACCCAAGCTTCCAAGTCAACGCAAGATACGGCCGTTTATGCCGCATATTATGACACTCGCCAATAAATCAAAACTTATAGAGTACTTTCTATAGAATCATGAAATTTGGCATGAAGCAATGTCTCACAGCACAAGTATAGGGAAAAATGTGAAAATCGTTAATTAGGGTTCCGTACTCATATAGTCATAGGGTGTCGTCATGTCGTGTCATCAGATTTACTTTGTTTTCATGATGTTTGTTCTATGTACTGTATTTTGATGAATATAAATTATATAATTAATATAAATAAATGTGTCAAGCATGCTTTCAGTAATACAAAAAATGCTGTCATTTACCCTCATTTACTTTTATATATTTATTTATTTACATATAAGTATATTTTATAATCGTTCGTGAAGAGTAAACTCCAGTCGTGCGTCGGAGCTGACACACACAATTTTTTTTATTTTTAAATTGTCTCCAGGCGGCGTGGTCCCTCACCGCTCTTCAGAGCTGGAGCCTCTGACGCCCTCGCGCTCCACGGAGCGGCTGCACCGCGAGATGCAGAACCTGGAGGGGCTGATGAAGGACCTGTCCGCCATCACGCAGAGCCAGTTCCACTGCTAGCACGCGCCCCAGCGCCCGAGCCGAGGGCCGCAGCGCCCCAGCCGGGGGCGGGACTCTAACTACTACATCGATGTGTGAGTGCGCGCCGACTCCACTGACGAGACACAGTGACACGTGTGTTTATTGGTGGGCCTGTTCCCGCCGCCGCTGACTGCGTGCAGCCAAACGTGGTGCCCGTTGCGAGGGTTGATATGTGGGGGAGGGGGGTGTTATTCGAGATCTAAATGGACAATTTAGGCTCATTTATTGTCACTTCTGTATCTAAAGTATACTTAATTGTCAAGGTTGATTTAGACTTAACTGGAAACGAAAGAAATAGACAAGTATAGTTAGTGCCAATCAAATATTGGTCTCTGAGCTGAGGTGCAGCTCTCACACAGACTGTCGAAGTCAACGTGCATACTGTCTATGCGCAACTATGTGCTACTGCGACGCGTGTCGCGGTCAACTTCAGACGCGACTAAATGCTTGACGCGAGCTATACTTGTCTTTTTTAGTCAACCTCAGGAAAGTTCAAACTTAATTAATACGTTGTTGAAGTGAACTTCCCTCAGGTTGACCTACCTGACAAGATGGACTTACCTGATAGAATTGACAATTTGTTAAAATGTGAAGAGTTGATTATTCAAGTTTGTGTCTACCTAGGACTCATTTAAACGATCAGAATAAAGGGAAGTGAATATGAAAATGGAAAAGTATGTTTTTGCACGCATTTGTCAAATGAAATTGACTATAATTTAGTCAATTTACACAATCGATCTTCAAGTTTAACACTGAAACCAATGAAAATGTGCCTAATTCTATTTTTCACAATCTCTAAACTTATCTAAAGAACTTATCTTTTCATAAAACTCCTTGCTGAAAGGGACAGCACTAGATTTAGAGCTGTCATTTTAGTTAAAAAGAATTGGCCATAATGTTTTATACATAATTGGCCACATTGTGATGTGATGTGTAATCAGAACTCTTGCTTGGACAATGAGCAAGATTGCATTTTATTGCATTAAAAATCGACGACGATCAAATTGTATAGTAAATCTCCTTCTATGAACCGCTGTTAGGAAGGTAAATGACAAGAATCAACGTATTTCCCAAAAATTATGTAAAATAAAGACATTTTGATATATTTTGAAATTGAATTCCAACTACGGAATTTAATTTGGAATTTGTGGCATATATAAAATAAGCGCAATTTCTTTTATAAATGAGACTTGTATTACAATAGTAACTTTTTGTATCGTTTTATTGATATTTGGAATATATTGTGATGTGACACTTGCCCGCGCGAGTAAGTGCTGTATTTATTTTAGTTGTAAGAACAAGTTGCTTTGTATATTTCCGTGTAAAGCTAGTCAATAGGTCGAGTGGGGCTCGCGGGGTTGCTTTCATAGTTTATGTAAGCTCCTAAACTATATTATAGCCATACTCATAAATTACAGTCATGTTTGTAAATTACAGTCATGTTCGTAAATTACAGTCATGTTTGTAAATTACAGTCATGTTTGTAAATTACGCTTATTTGTGCTCTGAAATGCTGAAATACTTAATATTGTTAGTACGAAAATGCGTGTAAAAATCGAGTAATGCTTGTAAAATATAGTTATTTCAGTAACATACTGATATGTACGAACATTTTGACCGCAGATACGAATGCTCTCGTTCAATGCAACTGTTGCTGCAATGCTTGTGAAATACATGCTGTTAGAATACAGTTATCAGACTCAAATGTTTTTATTCAAGTAGAACTTGACAAGTGCTTTTGAATCGTCGAGTGAATCTACCATTGGTTCGGAATGCCGTTCCGAGAAGAACTTTTATGTTAGTAAAATATACCAACTATTATTATGATCATCAGCTATGAAAGCATTCTCCAGTGAAATGTATCTATGGGTGCTGTGCTGTGCTGTGCTGTGCTGTGCCCGCCGCCCTCTATATGTATAGCTAACTAAGTACGTGATGTGTATAAATTATTATAAAGTTTTTGTATTTTCCAGTATTTGTACATTTTTAAATGCATTTTGGCATTTTATTACGCGAACGAACTTTATCGAAATCGGTCATTTTCAACGAAGTATTCGCTAGTTTTGATAAAGTTTAGGCTCAGGGCACATCGCGTGGCATCGGAAGCGACGGCGACACGACTTTTTTGAAATGTTTCAAAACATGACTTTGTCTCAATGTACATAATATTTGTGAGGAACAAATAAATGAACGAAGTAAAAATTTTGCTTCAAATAAATTTTTAAATTAAGTACTTAACACGTGATAACAAAGACGCGTCGCTCCGTCCGGCCCCTGCGGCTGTGGCCGATATGTGGCCGACCGCCGACGGCTCGAGCCGCGTCCGAGCGGTCAGCGGCCTATCATACACTTCTGATTGTGATCACGGCCGAGTCTATTGATATCATTGTCTTTTTGTATTCGCGGAATTGACTGAGCTATGTTATGTTCCTTTCTGATTGAAAGTGAAAGAACGAGACCACGATATCACGATATTTGATAAAAAATATTTCTGTTTTCTGAAATCCATACTAATATTGTAAATGCGAAAGTGTGACTGTTGCCATTTTCTAAATCGATTTTGATGCAATTTGGTTTAGAGGTATGTTACCTATTTAATCCACGCGGACGAAGTCGCGTGCATTATCGAGTTCATAACATTTAACAATCGCGTTTACAACATGAACTATGGCGTTCATTATCGTTGTTTCTTTTCAACTATCCACGTTAGAAAGGGACAAGACATCGCGCCAATTTGTATATGTATCGTGGTGTCTCCACTCACTGTAGATATTGTACCGTAATGCATTGTGATAGGGTCTTATATCGAACACCGTTTTTTGATATATTGTTGTTTAATATTTTGTCATTTTTGTACGGGCGACTGAATAAGGCCGCCTTTGCACCGGGGACAATTTAAAGCAAGTGAATGAAATGTAGCCTTAGGATAGCTTTATATGCATAGCCTAATGTTACCGTAGTCAAAAGGTGATAAACGAGACCAACAGACATGACCGTGTTGATAAACGAGAATCAAAGTAAAATATAATTACACTATTCATCAGTCATTGTATTAAGGCTTAAATTGAATCAAGAACATCAACAGCGCGCAAAGAGAAGCTTGCGAAATTGAAGACTGGGGTACTGAATTTTTTACTTTAAATCAATTCGTTCTAGATCCATTTTACTCTGACGTTATTCCGTTTCGACGCCTAAACTCTATCATCGTTGGAATGATTTATTAAAAACTTCTACTTATAAAATGAGCTATGAAAATTAAGCAATGCACATTCCCTCGCATATCCCCGGTGGAAGGCCAGCCTAACGCTCGCTAGATGTTTCGCCCGTCTTTACCTACGGTTTCCTTCGCATATGCGGTAAAATTATTTGGTGATGATAGATTTTCTTTAAAACTGTTATACATGAACTTTAAGGTTTTAAATATTACAATGCGTTTAAGTTAAGAATAGGACAGTCGATGACCTTTATGCATCGACTCTTACTCGGTCATTAATGTTTGCAAGGAAATCGATTTTATAAAAATTAGTTGAATCAATATAATATGTTTGGGTATTTGACTACTATTCAAATAAATTAATTTTTAAATAGAGGATCTCCCAAACGTCACGTCGTCATATCCACGGCCCCTTATAGTTTTACGAGTATTGTTGAATAACCATTTTAAACAACCGATTAAAGTAAAAAAGTGCGTCGAACTTTAATGACGTCACATTTCTGAGTTTCATACAAATCCCAGAACGCGTTTGGACGTTTGAAAAAAAGTTCCTATTTTGACTATTTGTCAAATACCCAATCGTAGCAGAAATCCAAAGACGGCGGTAAATCAGTTCTATTCGAATTTAGATTGCATTATATTATATCAAGTAGGTACCTGCCGTGTATTTTTAAATAAAATTCAGCTGTTTTTTGCATTCTCTATATTATCGTGTGCGTGAAGGAAACATTTTTTTCTAAATTTACAAGTAGCCCGTGTAAATAACCCCCGTTTAATATTTTTCTATAATTATTACATACTATTAGAATATTTAGCGTAAGCGCGTCGCATACGCGCGTCATACTAGTTTTGGCGGCAAAATATTTCATATATTCAGGACACTCAGGTTTTAGAGATATTATTCTGAATTAAAATTGCGCGCTCAGGTACTCTTTAATTTTCGTAATTTGTCAAATGTTTGTATAAGACATTACATTATCTGTAACAAAAAGATATATTAAAATTAAGTACACCAATGCGAACCGAAGAGAGTTGATGTTTGAAATCCATTCATTTAGAGTAGAGACATATCATACAAAAAAAAATTGTGTGTGTCAGCTCCGGCCTCCGACACACCACAGACCACTGGAGAAACGTAGAGATTACATTCTCTCTGGACTGGAGTTTACTCTTTACGAACGATTATAAAATATATAGATTAGTAATTGAGGGTAAATGAACGCATTTTTTATATAACTGAAAGCATGAGACATTTATTTATATAATTTATATTCATCGGAATACATTACATAGTCATGGAAACATAAACAAGTGCACTTGACAATGGAAACATAAAGTCAATAACGTAACGGAGAAAGTTTGATTTTGCTCCCCAAAAATTTTCATACCCTGGGCTTATACCTATATGAAAATCGATTCTAAAGGAGGTAAACTCCAATAATACTGAAATCATCTTTTCAGTATATAATGCTCATAGTTGACTACAGTCACCGCCCACCGAGCCGGATAAATATAATGGACTATAGTCGTGATGAGAGAAACATTTTTGACATGACTTCTAATCAAGTATGTCAAATTTTTTAAGCACCACAGATATTGTTTTTTTGGTTATTCGAAATGCACTGCCTGTATGCCTGTACATACTGTTACTCTAAAATCTAAATTAAATAAAAATAATGCTTTGTACCGTTTACCACGAGGTATATTGTGTTGTGCATAGCAAATACGAAGTTAGTATGAAAATTTGTGTAAAAATAATTAAGCATGTTTTCAGTAGTGTACAATATTGTGGTGTACTCAATTTTGATATTTCTCGATATTTCGCGTATTATTTTGACACTTCTTCCCAATCTTAAACTTCCAATATTCTTTGGTTTAACAATTATTTGTATTAAATATTCGTTAAATTAACATGTATAGGTATGTATCTTAATCGACTGATTTACACTTTAGCTAATTTAATTGGAATTTTTATAATGAATGCCGCCATTTTATGTATCGCATCGTCACATTTTTCAAAAACAATTAATTTAAGACTAAATTAGTCACAAAACGAGGCCTAATTTAAAAGATTTACTTAGTCAGTTAGTTAGTTTACTTAGTTTTACAATCGGTGTCTTTTGTCCTTACGAATTACTGGGTTTAGATTATTTTTCATAAATCTTAAAAAAGTAAAGTATGAATAAAAAAGTATGACTTTTTTTAATGAGTAAGATACTTTGATACAAAAGTTTGATAGACGGCTTTACTTTTATTTATGTTACTTTGGTATCCCAGAAAAATAAATAAGCTAAGAAATATTCTACATATCACCACAATTAAGTACTGAATGCACCCACTGTGAAGCGTCGGCTCCACACTGGAATAGCTCGAGATCTACGGCACTATTTTATTCTGCAAATATGAAAAATGGTGGTGTTCATTTATCGTATTATTATTATTACTTATGGTGAAATTTTAGACTGACTTTTGTATCTTTTGTGTTTTTAATATTTTGAGAAACTACATATATTGTTCTTCTGCCGATTGCTTACCAAAACACAAACAAAACATTAATTCGCTATAATCCGCTTAATTATTAATTCCTCGTTCCTTAATTACTTATCATCAGCACTTCCGCGAAGTAACGCCCGCTTCTATCCAATACTTGGAGTTGTTGTCGGTTTCACAGATGCTTCTCGATATATGCAATCGTCTAGACGCTTTAGCGAAAGCCGAGAGTAAATTATTGTATCAATACAATACCAACACAAACCAATACAGTATCAATACTCGGGCTTTTAATTAGACTTAAAGTTTGAGACCCGTAAAGTTTGTAGGTAAGGGTGAAAAATACATTTTGAAACTTTTGTTTACTGCATCTAAATAAAAGTCCGAGTTTAAGTAACGTTATACTGACAACTCTGGGGCCAAACAGAACTCAAGACAAAACTATTTCTTGTATGTATACTAGTGATGTGCCGGATATCCGTATCCGTATCCGTATCCGCGGATATCCGTGGGGAAAAAAATATCCGTATCCGTATCCGTATCCGTTACTTTTTCGACGGATCTTTTACCTTATTAATTTTGAATACGTGGATGAAATTCTATGTATTAGGTGATTACTGATTAGGTAGCAATGAATAATTACTAAATTCCACTCAGATTATTTCTTAAAATCAAATATTTGGCACCTATAAATTGCAAACATCTATCGTAGTGAGTTACCAACCTTACCAATCTACACTAATATTATTAATGCGAAAGTTTGGATCAATGGATGGATGTTTGTTAATCACGCCAGAACAGCTGAACGGATCTGGATGAAATTTGGCATTGGCATAGATTATAGTCAGGAATAACACATAGGCTACACTTTATCCCGGAAAATTAAAGAGTTCCCGCGGGAACCAAAATACCTCAATCCACGCGGACGAAGTCGCGAGCATCAGCTAGTAGTACATAACTTTAGTGAAAGTTTACACTACATAACTTTTTTAACTCATGTACAAATACAAATGTTATCAGCTATGCACAGCTATACTCGTGTGACTGTGCTGCCAGTGTCACACTAAACTATAAACAAAACAAAACCCGCACCCCGCTAACAAAAGACCCGCACATTGCAAGTCGAAACTTGTCCTGTTACGCAAAGCGTCAAGTGGCGTTTAAGGTCACGCGCACTGACACCGAATGAGTATGAAAGCTAAGATCCGTATCCGTATCCGTATCCGCGCATCTTGACAACAAATATCCGTATCCGCGGATAAGCATTTTTGACGATCCGGAACATCACTAATGTATACATATGAAGATAACCAACCTAATATTTTCCCCGCAATTCAGCACCCTCCGCTTTCACGATACATACTCTATGAACTGCTACTCGTTTAAACGAGTAACTGTTACAATCACTTACCCGTTTGTCAAACGTACGATATATTAAGACTATCTAGAACTATCTAAGCGTTTGGTTTTCCTTAAGAAATAAAATAAAATAAAAATAAAATAAAATATACGAGTAACTGATGATTTTCTTACATAAATTAACTAGATCGCAGTACAGACAGCCTGACACACTCAATCCACTGGCTGAAATGTAGTTGTAAGAGTGTTATACGTTCAATCAAATATCTTGATCATAGGATATAAGAATATAAGAATAGGGGATAATAGAATCATAGTATTTCCTGTATTTGAAGTGAAACTTCTTTAGAATCGTCGTGATTTGAAAATTCTATGAAACGAAAAACCGACACTTAAAAGAGACAAACATAATAGGTAAATAGGGTTTAGCCTGCAAGAGAATGAGATAGAATACAAATTATATTTACCTCATTCTCTCGTAGGTAAATATAAGTATAATATATATTTCTGAAGTTTCATTTCTGCCGTGTGCGGATTGCACACACACACTTTTTTTGTGTGCGTTTGGTAAGCATCGGCCGCGCACTGTTCGTTTCGTTCCCACCAGCGCAAGACTGTGCGATAAACAAACAAACAAACTGATCTGACCCGGTGACAGCGTCGCTAGTAGGTATATATGTAAATGAAAAATAGTACAACAAAAACTAAACAAGCATAAAAATTATATAGTTCCAATTTTGGCCACCGGGTCAGATGAGTTTGACGACTGTAATTTGTATCACTTGTTCGTTTAGAACTGTGTAATTACCAGTATTACACGGTATTACGAGGATTACACGCGCAATCGCGTCAACCGACCGCCGCGGCCATAACTCTGTACAACTAGTTCAATAAACTTGTATTATTTATTGACTATTTCATTGTATTATTTGATTCCGCGTGAAGCAAACATTCTGTGTAAGTATTGAAATTTTAATGAGGCTGTGACCTTTGAAGGTCTTCAAAACCTCTTAAGTAGCACTAACTAAACTCGCCGGCATATTTAGCGGAACATAAAAAAAGGTCCATAGTTAAAAAAATATGGTTTTATATTAAAATCTACTTACTACACTTCTTTTGTTATTTAAAGTTTCACTTGTTTTACTTAAAATGAGATAACATTAAGAACTGATTTTGCGAGTAAAGGCTATTTGTGAAAAATGGTACATTTTTGAACTTTTCATGTAACCGGGAAAAGTGAAATTTAATATTAAAATAACAATTAATTAAATTAGAAAAATGGTGATTAATATCGCGTATTTCCTCCACGTGCTCTTATTAAAGTTTCTACCCGTCTAGGCATACTGAGAATGATGTTATCGATGGTCTCCCGGGATAGTCTCCGCCATTCCTCAACTACGGCGATTCGCAGTTCACCCACGTTGGCAGGAGCTGGAATTCTGGACTTAACTTTTCTTTTCAGCAAGTCCCAAACGTGCTCTGTTGGGTTCATATCCGGTGATCTCGCCGGCCACTCCATAACAGTGATATTCATATCATTAAGATAAGCTTGAGTTACCCGAGCGGTATGCGGCCGAGCATTATCTAAATATATAAAAGAAGAAGACACTGACTGACTGACTGACTGACTGACATATCAACGCACAGCCCAAATCGCTGGGTCTAGAGACTTCAAATTTGGCACACAGGTTCCTTATGAGGTCTAGGGGTGCACTAAGAAAGGATTTTTCAAAATTCCCCCCCTAAAGGACTCCAAAGGGCTCCAAAGTTTTTTACCAAGCTTCAATACTCCTTCACGCCGCAACTACTGAACCGATTTGGCTCAAATTTGGAATGGAGATAAATTGCATCTTGGGTTAACACATAAGCTACTTTTCATCCCGGGAAAATCCATGGTTCCCGTGGGATTAGTTAAAAACCGAAATTCACGCGGAAAAAAATCTTCACGCCGGAAGTACAAGACCGATTTAGCTGAAATTTGGAATGGACATAGATGATATCCTGGGTTAATAAAAAAGCTACTTTTCATCCCGGAAAAATCCATGGTTTTTGCGGGAAAACTGAAAAATTGATATTCACGCGTGAAAAATACTACTTTACGCTGCACTTACTGACCTGATATGACTGAAATTCGGAAAGGAGATAGATTTTATCCTGGATTGATACATAGGCTACTTTTCATCCCGGAAAATTTCATGGTATATCAAAGAAGATACTGACTCACGCTCTCACTGACATATCAACGCACAGCCCAAACCGCTGGGTCTAGAGACTTCAAATTTGGCACACAGGTTCCTTATGAGGTCTAGGGGTGCACTAAGAAAGGATTTTTCAAAATTCCCCCCCTAAAGGGGTGAAACGGGGCTCCAAAGTTCGTATTTTACCAAGCTTCAATACTCCTTCACGCCGCAACTACTGAACCGATTTGGCTCAAATTTGGAATGGAGATAAATTGCATCTTGGGTTAACACATAAGCTACTTTTCATCCCGGGAAAATCCATGGTTCCCGTGGGATTAGTTAAAAACCGAAATTCACGCGGAAAAAAATCTTCACGCCGGAAGTACAAGACCGATTTAGCTGAAATTTGGAATGGACATAGATGATATCCTGGGTTAATAAAAAAGCTACTTTTCATCCTGGAAAAATCCATGGTTTTTGCGGGAAAACTGAAAAATTGATATTCACGCGTGAAAAATACTACTTTACGCTGCACTTACTGACCTGATATGACTGAAATTCGGAAAGGAGATAGATTTTATCCTGGATTGATACATAGGCTACTTTTCATCCCGGAAAATTTCATGGTATATCAAAGAAGATACTGACTCACGCTCTCACTGACATATCAACGCACAGCCCAAACCGCTGGGTCTAGAGACTTCAAATTTGGCACACAGGTTCCTTATGAGGTCTAGGGGTGCACTAAGAAAGGATTTTTCAAAATTCCCCCCCTAAAGGGGTGAAACGGGGCTCCAAAGTTCGTATTTTACCAAGCTTCAATACTCCTTCACGCCGCAACTACTGAACCGATTTGGCTCAAATTTGGAATGGAGATAAATTGCATCTTGGGTTAACACATAAGCTACTTTTCATCCCGGGAAAATCCATGGTTCCCGTGGGATTAGTTAAAAACCGAAATTCACGCGGAAAAAAATCTTCACGCCGGAAGTACAAGACCGATTTAGCTGAAATTTGGAATGGACATAGATGATATCCTGGGTTAATAAAAAAGCTACTTTTCATCCCGGAAAAAACCATGGTGTTGGGGACGTTTTAGTTATAATGAAACGTCCTGGTGATTTTAACACAGAATTTAATACTTTATAACATAAGGCACTGGTAATTTATTGGTTTTAAGACACCAGGCGCGCGGCGGCTGCGCTCGTAGCTAGTTTTATATTTTGAATGTTCGGGGTTCGCAACACACCGCTATTACATTATTCTGCGACACGGCCACAGCGGCGTTGACGCACACTTGCACAGCATCACTCACACGTTCACACCCGTTCGCGGCGTGAACATCCTCCCGGCCCTTGAAACGTGGTTTCAAGAGGCAATTGGCAGTAGGCATATTCGGTTGAGAGCTCGTCGCACGATGCCTTGCGCGGTGACGATGTCGGCAACTCGGGGCACACCATCGGCGCCGGGATGCAGCTGAGACACACGGCCAAGACGCCAGCAGAGTGGCGGCGCGCTTGGCTCCTTCAGTAATACCAAGTCGTGAACCTTCAGAGATGCGCATCTTGTGCGCCACTTTGTTCGTTGTTGCAGTTCGGCCACGTATTCATTCGACCACCTCTTCCAAAAGTGCTGACGCACCTGCTCCAAGCGTTGGAAGCGATCGAGCCGATTCAGGTTGACCTCGAGCAGGGATAGACTCGGCAGAGACGTGAGTGGCCTGCCAATGAGAAAATGCCCGGGTGTGAGACACTGGAGATCGTCAGGGGAAGGACTGAGAGGACAGAGGGGCCGGCTATTGAGGATAGCCTCAACCTGTGCAAACAGTGAAGACAATTCCTCAAATGTTAAGTGCGTTGATCCCATTACTCTTTTCAAATGAAATTTTGCTGATTTAATACCACTCTCCATGTACCCATTGAAATTCGGAGCGTATACAGGCGAAAACTTGAACTCAATGTTTTGTTTAGAAGCAAAATTTAAAACAGAATCTTGATACTCCTTAGAATTTAAGAGGTCTGTAATCTCGCGAGCAGTCGCAATGTAATTTCGCCCATTGTCGCTCCAGATCTGTGCAGGTACCCCCCTTCTAGAGATTAGGCGCCTTAGCGCAAGCAAGTAAGCATTACTAGAGAGCTCACTAACTGCCTCCAAGTGTATACATTTATATGTGAAGCATATAAAAAGGCATAAATAACATTTAGTTATCTTAGCACCCCTTCCTTTACGATCTGTAATCATGAAGGGACCGGCAAAATCGGTGCCAACTATGTTGAAAGGAAAATCGTTTGTTAAGCGTTCACGTGGTAAATTACCCATTATATTCGTCATAGATTCCCCCTTGAAGCGACGACATTTTAGACAATTCCGAGACGTACGTCTGGCTAAATCTCTACCTCCTATAGGCCAGAAATTATTTCTTATGGAGGCTAAAAGATGACTGGGACCGGCATGCATGAGACGAACATGCTCATTTTGAAACAAAATCTTGGTTAAGTGACTTTTAGCGTGCAATAAAATTGGATATTTTTTATCGTAATCAAAATCGGACATAGAAAGACGTCCACCTACTCGAAGCATGCCTTGTCGGTCAATAAAAATGTTTAATGAAGCTAGAATTGAACTTGATTTTAGCTGCTTATTATTAGACAGAATACTCAGTTCGTTCTCAAAAGATTCCCTTTGCGAAATCTTTACTAGAACATTCATAGAATTCTTAAGTTCGGTAGCTTGTAATGGACCAATTAACTTATTTTTTGGAGTTCTCACGTTATTTATGAATCGAAGCACCCATGCATATGTGCGTTGTAAAAAGGGAAATCTTGAAATTCTAGTTAAATCAAAAAAAGGTTCCTGAGCTTCTACCGCAAGCGTCTTGATTTCTGGTAAGTGTTTAATGTTCTGTTCTTGTGCAGGCCAAGACGCTTCCGGCTCTAAGAGGTAAGTGGGTCCATGCCACCATAATTCACATAGAGCCACGCATGAGGGTTGGACTCCACGTGATACAAGATCAGCTGGGTTCTGAGATGTAGGAACGTAGCGCCACGAGCTAGGGTCTGAAATTTCCTTTATAGCAGCAACTCTGTTAGCTACGAACGTCTTGGGAGTTTTAGTGGTGTACAGCCAACCCAAAACGACCTTAGAATCCGTCCAGTAGATGTGGCGATCTACCCTACATCTCAAAGCCTGTGTCACTGTATCTGCCAACTGTGCGCTTAAGAGAGCCCCACAAAGTTCAAGGCGCGGAATTGTTTGACGCTTTATGGGGCATACTCGTGATTTTGCGCACAGTAGGCGGACCTGTACTTCTCCCTTATTGTTGTGAGACCTTAAGTAAACACAAGCCCCATATGCTTGCTCTGACGCATCGCAGAAGGAATGCATCTCGATTCGTATAGGATCTTTTATTAAAACGTGTCTAGGAATACGTAAGCTTGATATATCTTCAAGCTCCTTAATGAACCTTAACCATTCAGATTCAATATTAGGAGGAACTTTGTCATCCCACCCGAGCTTTGATTCGGACCAAAGCCTTTGAATCATTATTTTTGGTTTGATAGTACAAAGAGAGAGTAGCCCTAGAGGATCAAATACCTTGAAGGTGGCTGATAAAATTGATCTCTTCGTAATCATATCTGTACGAGAAGTTTTAACTGGAAAGCTTAGCTCGTCAGATGTTGATGTCCACCCTATTCCAAGGGTACTAGTAGCATTACTGATAGTGAGTGTTCCACCAGCACTCACTTGCTCTTTAGAGGTAGAAGCCTCTTGAATATTGGATTCCAACAGTTTGGAGTTGGAACGGTACTTCCGTAGATGAAATCCACCTGCAGAGAGCGCACCACTAACAGAGCGTTGTATACGACACAGCTCGTCCTCAGTACGAGCACCTGTCAACAAGTCATCGATATAAAAATCGTTTTGAATAATCGTTTTGATCTCAGCATCCCCACACTCTTCTCCGCACTGAAACAAGCATCGTGTGCTGAGAAAACTAGAGCTAGAAAATCCGTAGGTCACGGTGTTTAGTTGTAGGGTCATTAAAGGCTGAGACTCTTGTTCCCGCCAAAGAATCAATTGTAAGTCGCGATCTGATTCGTCGACTAAAACGCTTCTATACATTTTTTCTATGTCAGCTGATATAACAAAATTATGTTGGCGAAAACGCACTAGAATATTGCATAGCGAGTCTTGGATATTGGGACCGACCATTTGAAGGTCATTAACTGAGAAACCAGACGTAGTTCGGGCAGAAGCATCGTAAACCACTCGGAGCTTGGTTGACTCAGAGGTCAATTTTAAAACTGGATGATGAGGTAAATAATATGTCGATTCTGATGGAGGTTTGTCGTACACAGATAAATGTTTAAGGTCTGCATACTCTCTGATGAAATCTACATATAATTCCTTGAGTAAAGGCTGTTTATTGAAGCGCCTCTCAAGGCCAAAAAATCTTCTTTCTGCCAATGCGTAAGAATTCCCTAGAAAATCCCTGTCGCAACGAAGTGGGATCCTTACGCAGAAACGTCCATCATCACAACGGTACGTGTTTTGTAGAAAATGCTGTTCACAAAGACGCTCTTCTTCTGTGTAGCTGGTCTTAGTAGGCACCTTCTCTAGCTCCCAAAATTTTGTAATTTCATTAGACAAATCCAAATCCCAACTGGCCAAATTACAACTTACTTCTTGAGTATGTTTGATTTTATGATCGTTTTTAACAGGGCCTATAGGACCAGCTATCAGCCATCCTAACTTAGAGCTACGTAATATGAGATTGCGCTCACCAAGAGAGTGTTGCTCGGTGCCAATAATACACCAGAACAGTTCTGCTCCTAAAATCATGTCAATATTAGAGGGAACATTAAAGGATGGATCCGCTAACTGAAAGCTAGAAATATTTAGGCGTCTAGCATCAAAGGCAACCTTAGGCAGTTGACCTGTTAATTTAGGTAAGATAAGACAAGATATGGTGGTGCTATATGACGAATGTTTAGACTGTATGCGAACTAAAGAACGTTGCGTGAGAATGTTTAGTTTGGTATCACCTATACCAATTATTTTAGTATCTGTCTCTTGGGCTGGCAAGCCAAGTATTTGTTTGACAGTAGAAGTCAAGAATGAAGATTGACTTCCACTATCAAGAAGAGCTCGCACTGTCATTTTGGCATTGGTAGAAGGATTATACACATCAACTAGCGCAGTGCATAGCAAGACTTCAACTGTCGACAAAGACGACATCGCAACGGCCTCCAAGGTCACCGTCTCCTCATCACCTGCGGAGATGTTCGAGTGGATCAGGGAATTATGACGCTGCTTACAAATCTTGCAGCCACCTGGTAGACGGCACTGATCAACCTTGTGGTCTCTGCGAAGACAATTGGTACAAAGGCCTAAAGAAGATACAAGAGTTGATCTCTCTGCAACAGACTTGGCCTTGAAAGTTGAGCATTCATAAATGCGATGCTTACCCTGGCATACAGGACAGGTGAGAGTCACCTTGGACAAGGAGGGCGAACTCGTGGCTGAAAATGATTTAGTGTACTCCTTCCTCCCCTTAGGGGAAACCGGATCATTGGAATTACGACGTTTGGTTTTAATGGTTTCAAAAACATCTGCCCTGTCCTTCAGGAATTTTAAGAAATCGTTAAGAGTGGGAATTTCTTTCAAGGAACTTCTGCTTTCTTCCCATTTTAAACTCGCTGTGGGATCTAGTTTTTGTGAGATAAGAAAAATTATGAGCATGTCCCAACTTTCAGTAGGCAACCCTAACGTGTGTAGGGCGCGTAAATTTTTTGTGACATGATCTATAATGAACCGCAAAGATTTCTCGGTTTCGCGAACCGTTTCTATGCTGAGCAAGGCTTTCAAATGATTATTTATCAATTGGCGCTTATTATCGTAACGTTCACAGAGAAGCTCCCACGCTTTACTATAGTTTCTATCACTTACTTCTAAATTACTTATTACACGCGCGGCCTCACCTTCTAGGTAGGAGTTCAGATAGTAAAATTTATGAATATCCTTTATTTTTGTATTATTATGCACTAGTGACACAAAGGTGTCCTTAAACTCCAACCATTTGTAGTACGACCCGTCAAAATTTGAAATTTTAATAGTAGGTAACTTAAATCCCATTATGTTTTCGCACTCAGTGTGATCATAATCACAAGAACTGCTTTGTTTCTTTGGTGTGGAATTAGCCTCGATAATCTGCCGAGCGGTAGCTATGCAATAGCAAAAATCTTGCTCAATAGAATCGCGAATATTTAATTCCGCATCCTGGTTTTCATCGTTAAGTACCTCTATTTGCGTCTGCAGCTCATCGAAGTCCGTAAACAAGGTTTCAAAACGGCTTAATTTAATTGATAACTTGCTAATTTCAACTGGCGAAATTGACTTGCAATTATTTAAAATTTCTAAATGATTTTTAAACTTTGTGAGTCGGCCCTTAAATGAGCTACGTTTCGCAGTTAAGTCTTTAAGATTAGCATCAAAACTCTGTTCATCTACTGACATTTTAAATAATTAATATTGTCACTAAAATGCATAAGTAATAAACGAAAAAATGGTACGATACGCTCCGTATTTCGATGAGTCGGGCGATGCTGGTGAAAGGTCACGTCGCTCGGCCACGGTCAAGGTTGCCGCTGCCTGAAGGCTGACGCGCGATGCAATTATTCAGCCGCTGCAAGCGCGTGCAGGTGCATCGGGTGGCTGGACGCTGCACGGAAGAAAGCGCTCGATCGCTGAAATTGATATTATGATACGCTGTATGACACAAGCGATAGAAAATAAAATAGGTAGGTATTGAGTTGGGAATTGAAGTTAAGCAATGTTATATAGGATTGCGTTTAGGTTTGCTATGAAATGAAGATGCGTTGAGGTAATTAATCTTGCTATTAAAAGGCGAAAATACGTAAGTAATAGATAAGTAGGTATGTTGGTAAATATAACACAAATTTTGTAAATTAGGTGAATAAATGTTAAGAATCAGTGCTTATTAGTCTCATGAGCAAAGAAGTCCTAAATAAATGCTTATTATGGTATTAAGGCACTCAAGAGAAGCACTTAGCTTAGGGGAAGTGTTAAGATTATGCACTAGTGTTGTAAAATAGGTAAATAACTATTGAATATCGGTGCTTATTAGGTTAGTGAGCAATGAAGTCCTAGTAGTACCTGAATAATCATTTACTTTATATATGCACTCACAAAAGCACTAGATTTAGGGATACACAGCCGCTCAATATAGGATAGGTGATTCAGCAAATATAAATGATAAAGATTTGCTAAATTAGGTGCGTAAGTAGCTGATTATTACATTTAGGCGTAATTCACCATGCGATTACGATTGAATTAGCTGTTTGCACAGATTGAAGGGGACAGTTGGGGACAAAGAAAAAGGAACGGGCTCACTCAGTTAGGCAGGCCAGATGCGTTTTCTTGTTTCTTCTTCGCCCTTGCTCACTTTATCTTGCTAGCTTCGACTCGAAGGCTGCAGGTCCTGTCACGGTCGCCAATCTTTGTTGGGGACGTTTTAGTTATAATGAAACGTCCTGGTGATTTTAACACAGAATTTAATACTTTATAACATAAGGCACTGGTAATTTATTGGTTTTAAGACACCAGGCGCGCGACGGCTGCGCTCGTAGCTAGTTTTATATTTTGAATGTTCGGGGTTCGCAACACACCGCTATTACATTATTCTGCGACACGGCCACAGCGGCGTTGACGCACACTTGCACAGCATCACTCACACGTTCACACCCGTTCGCGGCGTGAACACATGGTTTTTGCGGGAAAACTGAAAAATTGATATTCACGCGTGAAAAATACTACTTTACGCTGCACTTACTGACCTGATATGACTGAAATTCGGAAAGGAGATAGATTTTATCCTGGATTGATACATAGGCTACTTTTCATCCCGGAAAATTTCATGGTATATCAAAGAAGATACTGACTCACGCTCTCACTGACATATCAACGCACAGCCCAAACCCCTGGGTCTAGAGACTTCAAATTTGGCACACAGATTCATTATGAGGTCTAGGGGTGCACTAAGAAAGGATTTTTCAAAATTCCCCCCTTTAGGGGTGAAACGGGGCTCCAAAGTTCGTATTTTACCAAGCTTCGATACTCCTCCACGCCGCAACTACTGAACCGATTTGGCTCAAATTTGGAATGGCGATAAATTGCATCTTGGGTTAACACATAAGCTACTTTTCATCCCGGAAAAATCCATGGTTCCCGTGAGAATAGGGAAAACTAAAATTTACGCGGGCGAAGCCGCGGGTATCTGCTAGTCCTGCATAAAAACAAAATCGACACCGATATAGATATGGGGCAAACGGTACGACATTTTTTCTAAAACTTCTCTGATATAGCGGTCTGCAGTCAGACTCCCTCTGTCAAGCACTACCAAGTCTGTGCGAGCTCCCAAACAAATGCCCGCCCAAACCATTATTGATCCACCACCGTATGCAACTGTAGTTTCAAAATTTGTCTGAATGTATCGTTCTCCTTTGCGTCTGTATATTCTTTGCCTGCCGTCAATTTGATTTAAGAGAATTCTGCACTCATCACTAAACAATACCTTACTCCATTGGTCCGCGTTCCAAAGTCGATGTTCCTGAGCAAAAGTTAACCTGTTTCTACGATGATTTACCACGAGCCTTGGAGCCTTGGCGGGCACAAATGAACCCAAACCAGTTTCTTCGAGCCTTCTTCGTACCGTACGCTAACTTACGGTTACACCCCGCACTGCTTCTAACTCATGTCGGGCTTGGACGGCCGTCAAACGGGGGTTCCTACCTACACGAAGCCGAATGAAACGATCATCCCTACTCGAAGTGCGTCTTTTTCTGCCTTGTCCTGCTCTTCTCACATAAGTACCGGTCTCCCTGAACCATTGGATACTGCGATCACTGAATCACTTATCCCGGTTACATGAAAAGTTCAAAAATGTACCATTTTTCACAAATAGCCTTTACTCGCAAAATCTGTTCTTAATGTAATCTCATTTTAAGTAAAACAAATGAAACTTTAAATAACAAAAGAAGTGTAGTAAGTAGATTTTAAAATAAAACCATATTTTTTTAATTATGGACCTTTTTTTTATGTTCCGCTAAATATGCCGGCGAGTATAGTTTAGATTGACACCCGGCCTCCTATTTGGGTGGCACGCCGCACAAGCTCGTTTCTCGGCCTTTCGACTTTAAAACTTTTCAGATTTTTATTTTTTTCATAAACTTATATCTGTATTTTTTTTTTTATTTGTTATTTATTGCTGTTTCCTTGTCGCCAATTCAATGAGTGCTTTAGTTGGTAGCCTTGGGAATAATTCATCACTGGAAAGCCAGCTGCTCTGTAAGTACTGGTCTCAACCTAAGTATTTCAAAAATAAAACAGGCCTTAACATACACATTGGAAAAATTCACAAAACGGTTTCGGTATACCAGCAGTCACAAATTACTCAAATTCAAAATTCTGCACCAATTAATACCTCAAATACCTATTTCATCAACTGAATTTTGGCAACATCTTAGCGTTTTGAAAAACAATGTACCTATTATTAAACGTATTCCTAGGGGTTCACGTTTTATAGTAGCAAACACTTTGAAGAAAACGATCGATGCTGTAGTTACTCAAAATTCTTCTCAAAGTTGGGAACATTTACTAACTTTTGCTTACAGAGTTTTAAATGTAGACAAAAGTGAGAGCTGCTCCCTTACTCAGAAAATTAAAAATAATTGCGGTAAATGTTATGACCAAAATTCAAGTTATAGCCATAATATACCAGAAGAAAATAATAAAATTAGCAAAAGATTTGATTCGGTACTATATATTGAAAATAAAATTAGTGATGGCGATTATAAGGGTGCAGCTCGGCTTTTATTTTCAAGTGATGTGTTGGCCCCTGATGCAGAAGAGACCTTAGAAGCTCTTCGATCAAAACATCCGGAGCCTATTTCTCCTGTTGTATCAGATCTGAATATCGCAGACACAACTTCGCTTCTGGCTAAGGTGGAGGATGTTCGTGCAGCTGTATTATCTTTTAGAACTGGTTCTGCTGGCGGTATAGATGCTATGTCACCACAGCATTTTAAAGACTTGATTGGATTAAACGATGATATTGGCAAGGGACTATTAAAATCAATCACCAATTTAGTAAACTTAATGTTATCGGGCGTCGTACCAAAAGAAATAACGCCAATCTTTGTGCCCTTGCCAAACAAGATGGTGGCGTACGTCCGATTGCTGTGGGTTCCACCATAAGACGCATTGTTTCTAAAATCTGCTGCAGGAACATTGCACCATCTATGTCAGAATTTTTTCAACCTATACAACTAGGCTTCGGATGTAAGGGTGGCTGTGAAGCAGCAGTTCACGCTGCTCGTACTTTTCTATTAAACTCAGGTGAGGAGGTGTTGCTGAAAGTTGATATTAAAAATGCTTTTAACTCAATTGATCGTAACATCCTCCTTTCTGAGGTTAATTCAATTCAATTCAATATCATTTATTCAATATAGGTACACTGTAGGTACACTTATTGACGTTAAAAATTACTTACTTAAAAAAACACGATGGTGATAATCGGTTACGGTTTCTTAAAACTAAAGCTACGAGGGTTCCAAACGCGCCCTGGTCTGAGAAGAGCCCACAACAAACTCAGCCGGGGTTTTTTTTTTTCATTATCACCATCTCACAAATAATCTTAACTAAGGAACTATCAGAGCCATTAGAGCAAATTATTGCCAAGCTTCCTTGTCATTCAAGTAATCCTTCACATGGTAATAAGATTTTTCAATGAGTTTACGTTTTACATTAACTTTAAACTTATTAAGAGACATCTTCAACATGCCTTCTGGGAGCTTATTGTAGAAGCGGACACTGCTTCCCACAAACGAATTGCTAGTTTTACAAAGCCTAGAAGCAGGCATTACAAGTTTATTTTTATTTCTAGTATTGACATTATGACAATCACTTTTCTTCTTGAATTTATCAATGTGTTTATGCACGTATACTAAATTTTCAAATATATATTGGTTGTGCACTGTCATAATATTGATTTCTTTAAATTTATCTCTTAGTGACTCTCGTGGTCCCATATTATATATGGCTCGAACAGCCCTTTTCTGCAGTACAAAAACAGAATTAATATCAGCAGCATTACCCCATAATAATATACCATATGACATAATGCTGTGAAAGTAACCAAAATAAACTAATCTCGCCGTTTCTATATCTGTCAACTGGCGGATCTTTTTAACCGCGTATGCAGCAGAACTAAGTCTGTTCGATAAGTCATCTATATGATGGCCCCATTGGAGTTTAGCATCTAACGTTATTCCGAGAAAAACAGCGGTATCCACTAAATCTAATTCCTCATGATCAAGCTGTACAGTGGTTTTTACCTGTTTGACATTAGGTAATGTAAATTTGATACACTTTGTCTTTTTACCATTGAGTAGTAGGTTATTAGCTTCAAACCACTGTACCACTTTAGTGAGAGAATTGTTTACTTCGTCAAGAGTAGTTTCGTAACGATTTATTTTAAACAAAAGTGATGTATCATCAGCAAACAATACTATCCCATAATTATCCTTGGCAAGGTAAGGAAGATCGTTAATATAAATGAGGAATAGAAAAGGCCCTAAAATTGAACCTTGTGGAACCCCCATTTTTACAATCGATCCGGAAGACCGCTTTCCATTGACGTCTACCTTTTGCATCCTATTTTTTAAGTAGGAATTCATCATATCCAGTGCTACACCCCTAATTCCATAATGGTGCAGTTTTCTGACTAATGTTTCGTGATCAACACAATCAAAAGCCTTGGATAAATCACAGAAAACGCCAAGTGCATCACGTGATTCCTCCCAGGCTTCGAATATATTTTGAATTAACTCAACACCAGCATCGATTGTTGAGCGACCCCGTGTAAATCCAAACTGTTTACTATGTAATAAGTCATTATTACAAAAATGTTTAAGCAATTGAATTAATATTAATTTTTCAAATATTTTACTAAAAGTGGGTAGTACAGATATAGGTCTAAAGTTAGCGGGGTCATTGGTACTACCTGATTTGAATAGAGGAATTATTTTACTGTGCTTCATTAAGTCAGGAAACTCACCACAATCAATACAATTATTAAATATTAAAGCTAACTCGGGTGCAACGATATCAATCAATGATTTTACAACGTTAACGGAAATGCCCCACAAATCATTTGTCTTCTTATTGTTAATTAATTTGAAAGCTTTAATAACGTCAGAGCAGTTAACGTGACAGAATTTGAAAACGTTATTACATTCAGCCACGTTATCCTCCAGTAAAGTAAGAGCGGCATTTGGTGAGGAGTTCAACGATTCTGTGGTAGAAACAGGAATATCCGTAAAGAAGCCTTCAAAAACAGAAGCAACTTCGGAGTCCGAAGTTACAGGTGTATTACCGACATTAAGTTTAAATTCACAATTTTTCCGTGTTGCTCTTCCTGTTTCTTCATTCACTATGTTCCAAGTAGTTTTGATTACATTGGAGCTATTTTAAAAAACAAAATTCCAAAAAAGTTAAAAACAAAATTCCAAAAAATTTCCCTTACCTTTGGCAATGTTACGCGGAACCTTCCAAATTATTATATAAACCCAATTTTCTAAGCTCTGCTGTAGGCTGCCAACAGGGAGATCCACTGGGACCTGCTATTTTCAGTTTGGCTATTCACCCAATTATTTCGGAATTGAATTCTAAATTTAACATTTGGTATCAAGATGACGGAACTTTAGGAGGTGAAGCTTCATCTGTTTTAGGTGATTTTGCTGTTTTAATTGAACAATTTAAATCTGTTAGTTTGGAATTGAATTTCGGCAAGTGTGAGCTCTATAGCCCGCCAACCCGCATTGGAGCAGCGTGGTGGGTCTAAGCTCTAGTTCCCGCTCTCCTATGAGAGTGGAGGCCTGTGCCCAGCAGTGGGACGTTAATAGGCTGTAGTGATGATGATGATGATGAGCTCTATATCCCAAATTCAATGGAATACCAAAAAAGACACATCATTGCTGAACAGTTTAATCATTTGGCACCAGGAATCAAAATTTTAAGTGAAGACTCGCTTCGCCTTCTTGGGGCTCCCGTCTTAGATGATTCTATTCCACTTTTTATCAATGACCAAATTACTAAATTTGATCAATGTTCGGAACGCCTCTTCCAAATTAATTCTCACATGGCCCTTTTTATTATTAAATATTGTCTTTTCGTTCCAAAATTTACCTATTTTCTTCGATGCTCACCACTATGGAAGTTCCTTCCCTTATTGCACGATTTGGATAAGAAAATTAAAAACACTCTGTCCAAAATTCTAAATTGTCCTTTAGATGACACGACTTGGACACAAGCGTCTCTCCCAGTCCGGTAAGGTGGTTTAGGCATTCGTAAAATTAGCAGTGTATCATTACCAGCATTTCTATCTTCTGCTTATAGTACGATTAAGCTCTTTGGCAATATTGTAAACCAATCATTAGGTTCCATTGAGCTATCGTATTTGGCTGATGCTAGAGTTGCTTTCAATGTGGCATGTCCTAGCAAGGAGCCAGTATCTTTGTTTTCTCAAAGACAATGGGACGACGCACTGTGTTCAGATGTTTTGCAGGAGCTTATAAATTCATCACCTTCACCAAGCTACCGTGCTCGCCTTCTTGCGGTGTCTACGAGGGAATCAAGTTACTGGCTTCATGCTCTCCCGTCTAAGCATTTAGGCACTCTGTTGGACCACCTCACTCTGACGATTGCGGTTGGTCTTCGACTTGGCGCCAAGTTACAACAGCCACATCTTTGCCACTGTGGTGGGGCAGTGGACGCGTATGGCCATCACGGGCTTTCTTGTATTAAAAGTGCCGGTCGTCTTTCGCGACATGCTTCCCTGAACGACATCATTCGTAGGTCTCTTGCCACCGCTAAAGTGCCTGCAGTGTTAGAGCCTAATGGCTTGGCGCGCAGTGATGGTTAGAGACCTGACGGGATGACTCTAATAAATATTATTTAATAATTAAATATAAATAGATCTTAATAGATGGAACCTACTTTTTATATTTATTTAATAATAGGTAGATAAATAGATACGCCTAAAATAGGTTCCCGATCCGGTCCAGGCTATTTTTAAATTAATTAATTTTAATTAATATTTTTTTGACAAGTTTATTGTAGCCAATGCTATTTCATCGCGTATGTTATAAAATTACCTATATTTTGACATATAACTTAAGCGGTTCCGGTACGTTAAGTTACCTATGGACTAACCCATATTTATCTATGGACTAACCATAGTCCACCGGATCTCTGCCTATATGGAAGTTTGTATGAAATTCACAGTTGTGACGTCATCAAATTTCAACTTTCTTTTCTTTAATCTGTATTTTAAAGTGGTTAAGTATCAAACTTAAAACTAACCGAGGATGCGAATTTTGAGAAGACCCTCTGCCTCTATTTAATAATCAGTTAGAAATAATAAATAATTTATTTTTGATATATCTAGGCATCATCTAACTCGCCGGTTTGAAATCACCTTTAGACTGAAAACCAATTAGGCCTGCTTAATACAATCTCTAAACTAAACCAAAATGACAGCCCTGAATCTAATGCTGCCCCTTTCCACAGGCAGTATTTTGAAAGGGATAGCAATAAAAATAGAGCTGTCATTTTAGTCCTGTTTAGAGATGGTGTATAACAGAATTGGCCCGACTTACTCCGGCATTAGACTTGGCCATTTAGGGCTTTAATGACGCGCCAGGCAGCCGCCGCCGTCGCGGGAGGTCCCGGGTTTCATTCCCGGCAGGGTTAATTTGGGAATTTAGAATTTCTTAATTTTTCTCTGATCTGGTCTGGTGTGGCTTCGGCTGTGCTATAGTTACCACCTTACCGGCAAATACGTGCCGCCAAGCGATCTAGCGTTCCAGTACGATGCCGTGTAGAAACCGATGAAGGGTATGGGCTTAATACAATTGCTGTATAACCTAACAGGTTAGCCCGCTAACATCTCACTCACCATCAGGTGAGATCGCGGGCAAGGGCTAACTTGTAGTGGAATAAAATAAAGTAATCGTGAAGTATAAAATACTTATAGCTAGAGTATAACTACATTGCAGTATTATAAATGCTACAACTAGCGTGGTTGTGTGTTGGTTTGTCCTTCAATCACGCCAGGACAGAGCAAAAAATCGACGTGATTTTTTTGCACTGGATTTTTTTAGGATCTGGAGAGTGATATAAAATAAGGAATTCCCGCGGGAATTAAAAACAAACATTCCACGCGAACCAACTTGCGGGGGCAAATCAAGTGATTGACGTCTATTTTAGAATTAATATTATTTTCTTCTTAAAAATTAACCATCGATACAATAATGTACATCGACATATTTTTTAACTTTAATCCCACCAAATTCAGTCACAGCCACAGAATAATAACTAGTACCTACTAGGTACAGAAGCTTTACTTCGCAATTATTTTCAAAGAAATATGTACTCAATCTGATAAACAATATGATTTAATTTAGCTCGCGTTCCAGTCGAGCATGTGTTCATTTACATACCTACCAAATATTTTTTGAGGGAATATGGGCCTTAATTCAGTGGACTACGGTTCATAATAAGTTATACGTGGTTATACGTATTGAAAGAGCCGCGGACTAGGGTTGCTTACTTCGAGAAACTACTTACGCCATCTAGCGCACAGCACGAGCGTTTACTCCTACTTGTGGCGGGCAACGCGCAGCAGGCAGCGCCGAGTACGCTCTTTACAAGGTTACTCTGTACAAGGGGAGAAAGGGTTTGTAGTTTGAATTAATTTCATTTCAAATAGGAACATAATTTATTATAATCCAATCAAAGTAGATTTTACCTGTGAGCGTCTTTAGGCAACCAAAAAAAGTTAAATTTTCATCACGATCCGTATTTAAACAATTAAATACTGCACAGTATCTTTTTGCTTTTTTTCGTTTTGTGTCCATCTTGCAATTATCGAGAAAGTTGAACGTATGTCTTTTTTCGCTTGCGGCAGCCTACTAGATTGGCCCATGCGCAATGGCCGCCGCCTGTAGGTATGTTTTTAATACCTACACGCGGAGTGACACAGGCCTGTCACAGCCAAGAAAAAAACAATGAGAATAAAAAACAATTTCAGAAAAGTAACATAATATTTTAATATTCCAACTCTTGTTGACTTCTTAAATCAATAGACATTTAAGTTATTTTATATTCACAATCATTCGAGAAATAAAGACAACAAAAATATTAGCTAATAAAAGATTCAGTACAAAGAGAAACGATTTTATTAACTTGCTATCAGCTACATTAAGGTCCAGTTCCATGACTGACGGTTAAAGTTAAGTTATGGTAACGGTACGGTACGGAAACGGTTGGATATTAAAAAATTCGGCCACTTAATCAGAGCGTCCGGATTCATATCCCAATTTTTACTTTACCGATTTATATGCGTTCTAAGTAGTAACATCGTGAGATAAAAAATGGTCAGCGTGGTGTATTATGACCTATGCCACTTTTATTCTGGCAGCGAAGCGCTCCGCAGTCCTATTCTCTAACTCAGCGGCAACAAAAAATGAAATGTCATTTTTATTTCATAGCGAACATTTAATGGGTAAAGCATATGAGTTAGAGAATGGGAGAAGGGCTTACAGGGGAGGCTGGGACATAACAGGCGGTTAAAATTACCATTACACTTGAAACGTCGTTAAAAGAAAGAGTGAGTGTCAAAACTCACAAGTGCAGCCCGCTCAGGCCCGGTTGCAGAAACGCCGGCTTATCCTTTTAACCCAAAGTTAGCCGCTATTTTGACAGAATTCGTATAAAACTTTTGAAATAATTTCAAATGTATTCCTGGGTTAAACGTAACCCAGCGACTCTGCAAGCGGGAATCAGATACTAATATCAATTTCCACCTCGAATCAATCAAGTTTATTTAATTATCAGCGGTGTTCCGTCAACTATACTACGCGTAACGCGTGACGCGCCCCACCAACTATTACTAATTACATACATATAAGAAACGAACAACATACGGATTTATTTTATTTGGAATCCACGATAATGGGCTGATTCTGTTGTACACAATCTATTTACTAAACTGACAGCATTAAAGTATTGGTAACCCTTTCATTATACTCCCAGCGGAAAGGGACAGAACTAGATTTAAAATTATACTTTTAGTTTAGTTTAAAAATTGTGCTATACAGAATTGGCCTCATTATTTACCAGTCAAATATTTCTTTTAAAAAATAACTACTCATTATTCTATTATTTCTGAAAAAAAATTTCGATTTTATTCACTGATAACAGAAACTATAAGTGCAATAGTTGTAAAAAATATATTATTATTAGTTATAATATAACCGAATACAACATGTCATGTCTATTGGAGTATAGACCGAGCGCCGGTGGAAGTATTGAGGAGGTGCTAATTAAGCTGGAAGATAAAGGTTACGATGTTATGCGTTAATTGAGTAGGTACATAGCAAACATCACAATCATACTTGTATTATATGTATATGCGAAAGTGTGTTTGTTGGTTTGTCCTTCAATCACGCCGCAACGGAGTCACGGATCGACGTGATTTTTTGGTCGACATACATGGGTATAGTTGAGGACATAGGCTACTTTTTATCCCGGAAAATTAAGGAGTTTTCATGGGAATCAAAGAAAACTTAAACCACGCAGACGAAGTCGCGGGCATCAGCTAGTTTCCAATACACAACAAATCCGCACACAATTTTTACCCAATGGACTCACCTACGTAGTCGAGTTTTTAGGAAAGTAAAATAAAGCATTTTTATTGTAAGCATTAAGAAAATAAATCGTTACCGATTTATTGTCGGCAAAAAATGAAACATACAAACTGCAATATTGAAACGAACACGTCCTACAAATCGGTCAAAAACAAATTCAGTGCATCCCGGCCGATCCGACAGTCGGTGGAAGATGACACGTTAGGAAATGTATGCACTGTCGGTGAATCTGTTATGTGCACTTCTCAAGATAGCCACCGACAAAGTGACAGACTTGTGCGTTGAGTCGGTCACAAAATCGTTGATAAAAGTGGGCGAAATGATAGGCCGAAAGAAATTCTGACATGGGCGGGACCCCTCATTGAGATTTTATAAAGCACCTGCTCAAAATATTCTACCGGCTTTGGGACTATAATTTTTAAAAATATAACGTAATAATTATAGTTTTTCATGTGGTTGAGTGCAGTTTGTCTATCATGAAGTAACGATTTTAAACCTACGAGTAAACAAAACTACTTCATAATATGTACATTATTTTAAGCCTTATATTATAACTTATAACTATCAAGGTAGACTAATCAATAAAAAATTACACATATGGCTTATCTAGACATTATAATCAAATATTTGATGCACATGCCCATACTTAACATCATAGACGCGAAAGTGAGTCTGCTACTTTTCGCAACCCACCGCAACCCACCGCAACCCACCCGCTCGCTGAACCGATTTTGAAGAACTACAAGAAAACAGCCAAATTCATTTCCAATAATCAAAACCATTGTGTAATTTTTGTTACTTTAAAGTTTTTAGTAAAATGTTTTTAGTTATTTGCACCAAAATCTTTGTTTTTAATTGGATGAAAAGTTAGCGCTTGGCCATGATTTCACTTAATGGTAAGTGACAGCCAATAGTGGAAGCGCGCTAACCCGACACGAATAATACTTCTTAAAATTATAATACATGCAAATTAAGATTAGGAAAGCCAATGACCTCTGTCTGTCAACTTCTATTTGAAAGTGAGTTCGCAACGGAAACATTATATTTATGTACATAATGTTTCCGTTGCGTTGATAAATCATTATAATGATTTATCAACATTATTAAAGAAAAAATATCGAAAACATATCTTATTTGTTAGTTTGGACGCATACAATGTCAAGTTATGAGTCTTCACTGTTCACACACACACACACACACTTGGCTGCGATCCGCGGCGCGTCTGGAATGAAAACACCACGTTATACATTAAAAAATTAAAATAACCCCCAACATATTGTAGTCAGTGGCGTGCACAGGGTTTGAGCTTAGGGTAAACAATAAGGCACTCATATATTTCATTATTTATTCATTTGTCATACATTAGGTACAAAATAAGACGCAAGAAAAACAAAACAAACGGTTAGTGTGAACACAGCCAGCTCAAAGAATCATACCTAGTTACTTTTCCACCTTTTTTTGTGATAATATTGTTACAAAGGTACACACCTCCCTTTGCGAATAATATCTAATTTTGCATAAAAGGGAAAGGAAATAAATGTTTAGTCTAAGTACCTTTTACACACAGCGCCAGGCGCCTATACAGATTTCGCACGAATACTCTTTCATTTTCAAAATAATAATTAAGTACGTTCTATGAATAAACCTTTACACAAACTTTGCAAGCACAAATCCGATTGGTTTTTTATTTACTTCACTTACTTATTGCTTAATATCGCGTATTTCCTCCACGTGCTCTTATTAAAGTTTCTACCCGTCTAGGCATACTGAGAATGATGTTATCGATGGTCTCCTGGGATAGTCTCCGCCATTCCTCAACTACGGCGATTCGCAGTTCACCCACGTTGGCAGGAGCTGGAATTCTGGACTTAACTTTTCTTTTCAGCAAGTCCCAAACGTGCTCTATTGGGTTCATATCCGGTGATCTCGCCGGCCACTCCATAACAGTGATATTCATATCATTAAGATAAGCTTGAGTTACCCGAGCGGTATGCGGCCGAGCATTATCCTGCATAAAAACAAAATCGTCACCGATATATGGGGCAAACGGTACGACATTTTCTTCTAAAACTTCTCTGATATAGCGGTCTGCAGTCAGACTCCCTCTGCCAATCACTACCAAGTCTGTGCGAGCTCCCAAACAAATGCCCGCCCAAACCATTATTGATCCACCACCGTATGCAACTGTAGTTTCAAAATTTGTCTGAATGTATCGTTCTCCTTTGCGTCTGTATATTCTTTGCCTGCCGTCAATTTGATTTAAGAGAATTCTGCACTCATCACTGAACAATACCTTACTCCATTGGTTCGCGTTCCAAAGTCGATGTTCTTGAGCAAAAGTTAACCTGTTTCTACGATGATTTACCTCGAGCCTTGGAGCCTTGGCGGGCACAAATGAACCCAAACCAGCTTCTTCGAGTCTTCTTCGTACCGTACGCTCACTTACGGTTACACCCCGCACTGCTTCTAACTCATGTCGGGCTTGGACGGCCGTCAAACGGGGGTTCCTACGTACACGAAGCCGAATGAAACGATCATCCCTACTAGAGTTGCGTCTTTTTCTGCCTTGTCCTGCTCTTCTCACATAAGTACCGGTCTCCCTGAACCGTTGGATACTGCGATGGATCGTTGAAACTGGTCGACGAAGATCTCTGGATATCACTCTGTAGGTTTGACCATTTCTTCGCATTTCGAGTGCCCTGGCGATCTCCGTTGGGGCTAAGTCAGGCATAATTCAGTCATCAACTCCAGAAAGATACGCGATTAAAAAAAACTAACAAAAAACAGTATTTCAATGAAATTTTCAATCAAACTCAGAAGGAAGCAATACTCGAAGTTCGCTCCAGATAAGGTGTATTTGAATAAAATTAAAACAATTGCATAAAATGTGATGTTCAGTTGTTTTCTTAATTTGAAAATATTTCTTTTTAAATTAAATGACGTATAAACCAGCCAGCAACCTTATATGATACTGATATCAAACCTTTTTTTATGTTCCGTTAAATATGCCGGCGAGTGTATATATATATATATATATATATATATATATATATATATATATATATATATATAAAATCGTTAGCTAATCAACGCACAGCCTAAACCACTGGGGTTATAAACTTGAAATTTTGACAGTAGGTTTCTTTAAGGACGTAGGCGCTAACTTAGAAAGGATTTTTCAAAATTCCACCCCTAAGGGGGTGAAATAGGCGGTGAAAGTTTGTATGAAAGTCCTTCATTTCTCAAGTTATATCCATGAAACTTGGTATACGAGCTACCGGTTGAAAATGAAGAAATACGTGTTTCGCAGTTTTTAAAAATTCGACCCCCAAAGGGGTGAAATAGGGGATGAAAGTTGGTATAAAAGGCCTTCATTTCTCAAGATATTTTACGAGTTATTTCAACGAAACTTGGTATTTTGGCTTTCGGTAAAAAATAAAGAAGTACATATGTCGCCGTTTTTCAAAATTTCACCCCCGAAGGTGTAAAATAGGGGTTGGAAATTTGTATGAAAATCCTTCATTTCTCAAGTTATAGCCATGAAACTTGGTACGTGAGCTACTGGTTAAAAACAAAGAAATAATATGTGTTTCACAATTTTTGAAAATTCTACCCCAAAGGGGTGAAATAGAGAATTGGTCCTTCAATCACGCCGCAACAGAGCAACAGGTATTTGCACGGGTAGTTGAGGACCTGGAGAGTGGTATAGGCTACTATTTATCCCGGAAAATTAAGGAGTGCCTGTGGGAAAACAAACTTATACCACGCGAACGAAGTCGCGAGCATCCGCTAGTAGAAAATAAAACCTTCGTTTGTTTTAACTTTAAACGCGCGTGATTTTGAAAATTCAATGTAGGGTATGTTCCGTTATGCACTATGAGCACTGTAAGGTGTGACGTCTATAAACGTCAGTAAACTGCGAAGCCGTTCCATTATAGTTAGCTATACCGGTTACTATGGTTGGTTGGTATTAAATGGCACGCAGTCCAGTATACTGTCATCTATGTTTTTTGGCGCGGTTTTAACGTGAAAATAAGAAAGAAAGCTTGTTTTAGAAGAATAGTTGAGCCGAATAAGAACATTTATTTGCATAATACACGTAATACAGGTGGTTTTACAAAAGAAAGTCCCAGTGTATTGCCATGCCAGGCGTGCAAATTTGGCTATGTTAAGAGTTACATAATATTTTATTAGTATAAATAATGTCAAATAGTATAAAGCATATTGATAAACATCACATAAATTATAATCATCATTCCATTAATTTAACGCACAATTATTTAAAAAAGAGACAATAATAAAAGGTCACGTTAGTATTTTAGGTCATCTGAAGGGATCTAAGTAGTCTTTAATCGAGTAGAAGCACTTCTCTAAAAGCCACTTATTTAAGTATGATTTGAGTGCTGGCGGTGACATAGTTTTAACGTGAGGAGGAAGCTAATGAAATATGCGTATCGCCATGCAGTAGGAATTACTCTGGAATAAGCGTAATTTCATGTTGGGCAATAACAATCTGTCCCTATGTCTAGTTACTTTCCCAAGTACATCTCCATGTTTGGTGAAAAGATCAGGATTGTTTTTTACGAAAATGCACATTTCTTTTATGTAAATACAAGGTAAAGGGAGTCAATTAAGCGACTTAAATAGAGGTTTGCAACTGTCTAAAACTCTAAATAATGCGCACCACATATTGCCCGTATACACTTCTTTTGCACTTTGAATACTCTGTCTATGTCAATTGAGTTGCCCCAGATTATCAAGCCGTAGGTAAGTATAGACGATACATAACCGTGATATGCACTCAAAACAGCGTCTCTAGTAGCTATCTTCTTTAATTTTTTCAAAGCAAACACAAACTTATTAATTCTACTACAGACATTGTCAATATGGTTTTTCCAATTGCAGTGTTTATCAAGTTCTATACCTAAAAATTTGGTTGATTCTGCTTCACTAATGCTACTGTTATTATATTGTACATGAAGAGAAATATCTTTAGCTTTAGGGCTTTTAAATACCACCATTTTTGTTTTGTCTAAATTAAGTTTTAAATTATTTTTATCTAGCCAGTCTATAATACGAGTGATAGTTACGTTAATGTCTTTATTAAATGTGTTTTCTTTAGTGCACTTGATTAATACGGTAGTATCGTCGGCAAACAGTATGGTCTTATGCTGAGTTACATCAGGGAGATCGTTTATATAGAGTAAGAATAAGATTGGTCCTACAACGCTTCCCTGAGGTACGCCACTTTTGTTGGATTTAAAGGTGGATTGGTATGTCTTTTTTACACCGTTTACAACTTTAGTTATTTGAGTGCACTGCAGCCTTTCAGTCAAATAACTTTTAAACCAATCATTTGCAATTCAGTTGCAGTTGAAAATATCGTTTTTCGAGTAACCTAATGCATAATAACTTTATAACCGAATTATTAATGAGGTTATGTACGTTAAAAGTGATGAAATTATTTTGACAAATAATTGTTTAATAATAATCAATGGTGCAAGCCGTTAAATTTCTAGACGCTTTTGATCACGTGATCAAAGCACTGAGAGCACCTTACTTCGAAAACGCCAGTGCTCACAGTACGAAAATGGCGACGATTTATGACGTCATATTATATTACCCTGTATTCTGCAGCAGTATTCTGCCAGTCTATAATGGAACGACCCCGACGAATTTCTCCCCAGTACGTGCTCGCGGTGTATATCGGAACATCCCCTAGTCGGCGGACGCTCGGCTTGTGATTGGTCATCGTCTCGTCATCGGCCAATCACAAGCCAATAAGCTCTGCTTATTATGCGCGTCATTCGTTCATGATTCCGAGTAGAATTCAATTCATGATAGATTGCGTTCATCGGTTGTCGCTTACTGACGCGAGTTACGCCGTGCGGGAACTGTGTAGTTATTTGAAGGAGTGGGCTTAGAATGAATTTTATTTTCAATATTTTGTAAGGGGTATAATTTACTAGGGTAAGCAGTGCTTTTATACCTCTATGACCTGCACGCCACAGATTGTAGTAACGATCAGCCCTGTGGGAGTTGCTCAAGTCCCTTCACCAACTAGAACAGAGCTGGTGATCTTCAAACGGCTAAACAGAGTTTCTTGAATAAGAACACTCGATCAAGTCACCTTTCAAACTAAACCAAAAACGGTTTATCCATTTCTGAGCTACGATGCCTCAGACGTTAACACGTTAAACTTATAACACCCGTCTTTTTTGTAGTAGTTGAAGTATTCTGTGCTACTCTAAAACCTTCGTTTTATGTCACGTACCTTGACGTCTTTAAAATAAGGATTATAATTTTAAAACACGATTGTCAACAATATTAAAACAATACGGCTTTAAGTGATCGTAGTATGTCCCCTGAGCATATCAAGAGTGAATAGGCATCCTCTAGGCAAGCTCCTAGGCTTCATCATTACTTCTAGCATGTCTGATTGCGGGTAAGCGCTAGTCTATTAATAATTTTTTTTTTAAATGGGCAGTCATAGTGTTAGAGACAATCCAGAAGTAGGTATTTATTTGTACTCTCATTTGGAATTTGCACGAGTAAATGGTTAAACTTGTAGAGGTTCCACGAGAGATCCGGCCACGATTGCTATCGTTAAGCTCAAAATCAAATTGCGATCTAAACACAAAAGTATTAAATAATCGCCGAGTCTGCCGGCAGGAGACTGAATTACTATCGTCAAAACACTCGTATTTATACTAACTAATTTCAATATGGCGTCCGTACCCGCCGATTAAATAGAATGACATGAAACGAGTCAAATTGACAGATATTATACTTCCTGTTTCATGAGATATAATGACAAACAGCAACAATGCCAACAATAGGGACTGCCGATAGAAGTGAAAACGAACATTTAAAAAAATAATTAATGATTTAATTTTATTTTATAATTTAAAAAAATTCAAATATAAACCTTAAAACTTAGGCATTAAAGTTTAATTACGAATGTACTATATTTATATTTAAGCTTTGTCTTCGTAACAACGCGAGGTGTCGGTCAAGTCAAAGTCATTTTTACCCCCTACCAAAAAGTGCTCAGCGCGCCTAAAGAAGTTTTCACTGCAATAAACCTAGCGCCTGTACAAGGAGACTTATGTGGATGGATGTGGGAACCCACCGCATTATTATTTCAAGAAAATTACACCATTACGTGATGATGCCCTCAGCAATGAGGAATACGACGTAAATCACAACACATTATGCAAATAAAGAGTATTCTGTTCTATTCTAAAGAGAGAAGAATACAAGGAGTCGCACCACTGACCACAGTCACAATCTGATTTGGTGGTCGCGACAGTGATTGGGCTCTGGGATTATTTTTTATTGGATCAAGGTGTTCGTGTTATAGCGAATTACTCCCGTGGGTTTAAATGAGAGTACAAGAATGCTATGTGGGGATCAACTGTGGATGGCTATTTCAGACTGCCTCGTTGGTCTAGTGGTTAGCGTGTTCGACTACGACCGACGAAGTCCCGGGTCGGGCCATAACAAGTATTGGGTTTTTCTGGCAAGAAATTCTCAGCACTAGCCCGGAGTTAGGAAGTTGGCGGTATTACACCTCCGTGCCTCGGAGAGCACGTAAAGCCGTCGGTCCTGCGCCGGATCTCTCTCCAGTCTTGTCGGATTTTTCATCCCATCGGGCTATGAGTGTAAAGGAACATAGAGTGCACTTGTGTTTTCGCACACACTTGTGCACTATAATATCTCTCGCGCAGATGGCTAAACTCTCTGGAGATTAGCCGCCGTGGTCGAAATTCGGTTGGGAGGACATTATTATTATTATTTCTGAGACGATTCTTATACCTGTGCATCAGCGCTGGTCGTTGTCGATCCTGCGGCGGTACCACGCGTCCACTTCGTCGCGATCCATCTTTTGTATGGCGGCGCGCACGGCCGCGTTAAACGCCGCGAACGTCGCGTCGGTGCGGTACAGCACGCGCCGGCGCCGCGCCGAGCGCAGGTTGTGCACGTACAGCTCCGCCTCGCGCCGCACCAGCGCCGCGCACCCAGTCGCCGTCTGCACCACGCTCAGCACCTGCGCGCGCGCACCGGTCAATCCGCCGTACGCACCACGTGCGGGCGGGTTGTGGGAGTACACACATATACATATAATATAGTAAAATAAATAAAATAATACTATAGTGATGTTCCGGATATCCGTATCCGTATCCGCGGATATCCGCGGCAGAAAAAAGATCCGTATCCGTATCCGTTACTTTTGTGACGGATCTTTTACCTTATTAATTTTCAATGAAATTCTATATAATATAGTTATTAGGTAACAATGATAAACTATTAAATTCCATTCAGATTACTTTTTATTTCTTAAAATCAAATATTTCGCACCTTTATATTGCAAACATTTATCATAGTGAGTTAGTTTATAACTAATAATAGTTTGGATGGATGGATGTATCTTGTTGTTACTCAATCACGCCAGAACGGCTGAACGGATCTAGATGAAATTTGGCACAGGCATAAATTATATATAGTCTGGAATAACACATAGGCTACATTTTATGCCGGAAAACCGCGGGAACCAAAATACCTCACTGGTCGCGGGCATCAGCTAGTATTATATAGTTTTAACGACCTCCCTGGCGCAGTGGTAAGCGCTGTTGTCTCAACGTGGGAGGTCCCGGGTTCGATCTCCGGCAGGGTCTATTTAAGAATTAATATGAATTTAGTCTGGTTTCATGAGGCGGTTGATCGGCATAACAGCGGCAGCGGTATACTCACGGGCGCGTACATGAGCGGCTCGTCGCGCACTTTCTCGTAGTGCTTGTCGTTGATGACGAGCGCGTCGGGGCGCGCCACGAACTGCGCGTCGTCCGCGCACGCGGCGCAGCGCCGCCGCACGTCTATCACCACGTACTTGAGCGGCGCGTCGCCGATCTTGCGGTACGGACGCTGCTTGATCGCATGTATCCTGCGCCGCGCACACGTGGGCACACGTTACCAACGAATATCACACAATATCAACATCATAATAGCGATATCGGCCTATGTCGAAAATAAATTAATCTCTTACTGATTATTAAATAGAGGGTCTTCCGAAACACCTAAAATTCACATCAATTCAGAAACAAAAATTTGCTTAATTAGTCCTTAAGTAGTCTTCGAGACAGACTCAAACATGAAACTCTCAATTCAGAAACCGGCCTGAGAGTGCTGATTTGATTGCATTGTCATCATTCCTATTATTAGTATGAGAACAAACTATATAATTAATTAAAAACACGACTGACACACTTTTGCAGTTATAATATTAGTATGGATTAGATTAATATAATCAGTGAGAGGCACTTTTTTATTTCACTTAGATATCACAATTGAAATTTTACTAGGCTGGGACGGTATTGAAATAGAGTAGGATGGCAATGAAATAGAGTAGGATGGCAATGAAATAGAGTAGGATGGCAATGAAATAGAGTAGGATGGCAATGAAATAGAGTAGGATGGCAATGAAATCGCGCTGAAACATAACTACATACGAGTAGTTGGGTTACTCTCGAGCCTGTCAAGCTGGTGCTGGAGGCGTCTGATCTGGCGCGCTTGCGCTTGGGTTGTGGAAATGACTTAGATTGTAATCAACTATAGGCTGGGACGGTAATGAAATTACACTGAAATGTAGCTAGGTTGATAGATAGATAATTGTTTTGTTGCCACACAGACATAAAGAGATAAAGTAAACGAGTATAGAAAACAAAGTGCGCAAGGGCGGTTGTTCGGTACTATGAGGCAGTGTTAGTATAGTGTGTAGTGTGCAATGTAAAAACTAGATGACGCTGTAGGGAATTACATCGCAGTACCGACTGGCTCCCATTGGTATATAAGACCTGTGTAAGGATTTCAAATAAATGACGTCGCTCACTATGAGGTTGTTTTATTAAACTCCCATGAGGACCCTGGGACAACCAGTACAAATTACAACCCTTCCGATATTAATCTTTACACGGAGCGGGATAGTGAAACAACTTATGATCATACAATAGCCTGCTTATACATTACATTACACTAATCATTACAAATTCACTACAAGTTAGCCCTTGACTGCGATCTCACCTGATGGTAAGTGATGAATGATGATGCAGTCTAAGATGGTAGCGGGCTAACCTGTTAGGGGCATTGCAGTTATATTAAACCCATACCCCTATTCGGTTTCTACACGGCATCGTACCGGAACGCTAAATCGCTTGGCGGCATGTCGTTGCCGGTAGGGTGGTAACTAGCCACGGCCGAAGCCTCCCACCAGGCCAGACCAGGGAAAATTCAGAAATTATAAATTCCCAAATCGACCCTGCCGGGGATCGAACCCGGGACCTCCGCACGTTAAGACAACAGCGCTACACAGTACACACTGCGCCACGGAGGTCGGAGGTCGTCAAAATATCAAATATAGGTATAGAGCGTCGTATAAAGCTGGCGGCGTCTCACCTGGCTCGCTCGCGCTTGGGGTCGACGCCGCACTTGCGACACAGCTTGGTGAACTTTGGCTTGTAGATCTCGAACTCGGGCTCTTTCCCGCCGACGCCCGCGATGCTCACGCACAGCACGCACTCGCCCTTGCCCGCGCAGCCGCACACCATCACGTCGCGGCCTGCGGGCGAACCGCGAGTGTGTAGCAGACGAGTTAAAAAGGTTGAAAAAACTTTAACCCGACTACGAGACTTCCCTGACGCAGTTTATATTCACAATTGGATCCAGTAGGTGGCGCTACGATTGGGTTCTATATTCAGGGTAGGAAAACTTCTGCCAGGCCCACTACTCACACTAATATTATAAATTCCCTCGTAGCTTTAGTTTTAATATACCGTAACCGATTATCACCATCATGTTTTTTAAGTAAGTAATGTTTAACGTCTGTTGAAAATGAAACACTCACTAGTATAAATCACGTATATATATTACTCGTATAACTACAAAAAGAACTCCATGTATGGCAACAAATAATTAGTCTTATGCAATTGAAAGGTACGACCTTATAGCGCGACTTAATTACAAGCAACGCCATCTATTTTGAGATGGGGAACTATATGTCTTAATTCGTACTGCAGAACTATTTTTAACATACCGCCCACCAAGGACTTTGTCCTTCAAACCGTACCAAAGCAATAAAAATAGTTCACAATATTTCAAGGTAAGTCTATTATACAGTATGTAGCATAAAACCGCCCACCGTGATATACGGTGACTTATCCGTTGAAACAGGCGGACATTGTAAACGTAAACACACGAAATCTAAAATAACAATAAAATTAACCAACCATCTCGTAAAGTTAAACCAAGATTAAGTAGAATGTTAACGTTTCACAATTTTAATTCAGTTATTATAAAGGTTACTGTTACTCTAATTCTTATAATTTATGAAACCATGCAAATTAAAGTAGAATTACACTCTCTTAAACTAAAAGTGAACTTACAACAAACCAAACATAAGTTAAACTGAAATACTCATTTTTAGCGGTACAACCGCCCACCGTGACAATGTGACTCGAGCTACTGCGATTCAGGCTAACTGAAATGTTACTCAAAGAACGTTTAAATGAAAATTGTTTAAACTTAACGACTCGTATCACATTATCACATCCATCATGTTAGTTTTTAAATTGCCTAGTATCAAAATCAACACTTAAGTAAAAATATTCATTAAATTCTTGTTATCAATTCAAAAAATATATGTATATATATAAAGCATAAATTAGTCTTAAGCGATACAATTATGCACCGATAATGGGAGTTGAGTGATTATGACTTAGTCAATACGCAAAGTTTACTAACAGGACGTTTAAATGATCCTCCTTTCCCTTTAAGAGTGACTACTCGCGTCACATTATCAGGCCCAGTATGCTTTTCCACAACTCTGCCTAGAATCCATTTTGCAGGCGGGATATTATCGTCTCTCACCACAACAACGTCTCCTATATCTATTTCAGGTTTTATAGTAGACCATTTGTTTCTCTGATTTAAGTTACTCAGAAATTCTTTCGACCATCTTTTCCAGAATGAATAAACCATTTTTTGAATCATTTTCCATCTATCTAAACCGGTTAGATTTTGATCTGAGTAGCTTACATCACTAATATTTAATAAAGATTCACCTACTAAGAAATGACCAGGTGTTAATGGAAGAGGGTCATCTGGGTTATCACTGAGTACTGACAACGGTCTTGAATTTAAACACGCTTCAATTTGTGTGAGTAAAGTAGATATTTCTTCGAATGTTAGAGTGTTATCCCCAATGACTCGTTTTAAGTGAGCTTTTGTACATCGCACACCTGCCTCCCATATGCCGCCAAAATTCGGGGCACTAGGAGGAATAAAATGCCACTTTGTTGATTCTAAAGTTAGTAACTCTGCTATCTCATTAGATAGTTCCGATTTTGCGCTGTCGAACATATTACGTAACATAGCGTTAGCGCCAACAAAGTTAGTCGCATTGTCGCTAAAGAGATCTTGGCAATGTCCTCTGCGCCCTACAAATCTCCGGAACGCCGCGATGAATCCTTTAGAAGTTAAATCGGAAACAGCTTCCAAATGGATGGCGCGAGTTACCATGCAAACAAACAAGCATATGTATCCTTTGTAGGATTTTGCTCCTCGACCTGGAGAAAACCGAATGTTGATGGGGCCTGCATAATCCACACCCGAAGTTTTGAATGGCCGGCTTGGTGTTAGTCTAGCCTCCGGCAATTGACCCATCAATTGGTGGCTTGCTGCTTTAGAGTATCTCAAACACGTTACACAACTCCTATAGTGCTTCTTAACCATATCACGTGCTCTTAGTATCCAATAATTGGATCTCAGAAAATTCAACATAACTTGAGGACCACCATGTAGCGTTCTTTGATGAGCATCTGCAACTATCAGCAAACTTAGATGGTTCATTGCGGGCAGGATGATTGGATGCTTTTCATGGTAGCTCCCATCAGCCTGCCTCAAGCGCCCTCCAACTCTTAAAATACCCTTTTTGTCCAAAAAGGGACAGAGTGTGTATAACTTGCTCCGTTTTGCAACGCAACCTCTTGTTTTTAGCGAAAGTAATTCTTCCTCAAAATCCTTTTCTTGAGCTTGCTTGATACAAATCTGCAAGGTTTGACTCATCTCATCTGGTGTCGCAAATTTCGGTAACGATTTTCTTTCGTTTGGTGGCAGTTTCATATTCAGAAACCTTCGACACAGTGATATTACTTTTAACATTTTAGTTAAATTAGAAAATTTCGTCCACACTAATTCAATGTACACTCTTTTTACTGTAGAAAAGACCTTCACTCTTTCTTCTTCATTTGTATCTTCTATATCAACCTTCTGTACATTAATTGCTCGTTCAGACAACCACTTAGGTCCATTCCACCAAAGTTTAGAATTCTTTAGTTCTTGTGGGTTAATTCCTCTAGATGCACAGTCCGCAGGGTTGAAATCGGTCGATACATGACTCCACTGCTCAACGTCCATTATTGTGAGAATGTGTGAGACTCTGTTGCTAATAAAAGTTGCCCATCGATTCGCGGGCCCTCGCAACCATGCTAATACGACAGTTGAGTCGGTCCATCCATATAAGTTGAATTTAGGAATTTCCATTACTTGTGAGACCTCATTTAATAATTTTGCCGCTAAAGTTGCTCCGCAGAGTTCTAAGCGGGGTATTGATATCTCCTTCTCAATTGGAGCAACTTTTGTTTTGGAAGTGACAAGCTTCACGTGAACATGCTCAGTTTCGTCAATTACCCGGAGATACACTGCCGCTGCGTACGCTACATTCGAAGCATCTGAAAAAGCGTGTAGCTCCAATTTAGAACCCTTTGTTGAGTGTAACCATCGTGGTATCATAATGCTCTTGATGTGATTCAGTTCGTATCTATAGTTCAACCACTCGATCATTAAATCATTTGGCAGTTCAATATCCCAATCAAGCCCCACTTTCCATAATTTTTGGATGAAAACTTTAGCAGTGATTACTACGGGGGCGATCCATCCGATGGGGTCGTAAAGCCTAGCAATATCAGATAAAACCTTTCGCTTGGTTATGGGTTGTTCTGGTTCAGGTAGATTTGCAACATATTCGAAATTATCAGTCAGTCTGTTCCAACAAATTCCCAAAACTTTCATCATATTATCGACCTTGATTACGACCGAGTTTTCGATGTTGACTTCCTCTTTCTGTATGTGATTCAAAAAGCATTCACTGTTGCTGCTCCACTTTTGTAATTTGAAACCCCCCGCCTTCATTAGCTTATTCATCTCCTCATATATTTTTAGTGCTTCTTTCTCCGTTTCACATCCTGTCATTAGATCATCGACGTAATAATCTCTTATAGTTATCTCCGCTGCGAGTGGATATTTGTCTTTTTCCAGGTCTGCTAACTTTTGTAGAGTTTTCACCGCAAGGTAAGGTGCACATGCAGTTCCAAAAGTCAATGTCAGCAATTTGTGGTGCTGAATTGGCAATTTGGGGTCCGCTCTCCATAAAATTCTTTGAAAATTTGTGTCATCTTCGTGCACGAGTACCTGACGATACATTTTTACCAGATCTGCTACAATGCAAATTGGGTGTTTTCGCCATCGAAGCAATAAATGACGTAAGTCCTGCTGTAGTTTAGGGCCGACGAGAAGATCATCATTCAGAGATACGTTATTAACTCCTTTACTTGAAGCATTAAAAACTACTCTAACCTTCGTCGTTTCTTTATCTTCTCGAACGACTGCATGGTGAGGCAAGTACACTGCTTTCAAATTCGTTACTTCATCGCCACTGACTGCTTCCATATGATTCAACGTAGTGTATTCTTCTAGCACTTTGTTGTACTCGATTGCAAGTTGAGGATTTTTACTGAGCCTTCTCTCTAAAGTGTGTAGTTTTTTTGTTGCAATGTCGCATGACTGACCATACTGACATTGTGGATTATTTGTTTTAAACGGCAGCCTTACAACGAACCTTCCGTCTTCTCGTCTTGTTGTAGTTTCTTCATATTTCTCTTCACAAAGTTTCTCTTCTCTAGTAAGTTTTCTCTCAATATTGTTAGGCTCATTCTCAACTTCCCAAAATTGCTTAAGTAACTCGTCTTCCTGTACTCGTAAATGCAAAGTAAGAATCTTATCACATTTTAGTTCTTGCGCCACTTTCCCAGACAACATCCAGCCAAATATAGTCTTCTGGGCTATAAGATTACCAGTTGGGCACTTTTTAATTCCATTCAATAATATGTCTCCATATACATCAGCACCAAGTAATACGTCCACTCTTCCCGGCGATGCAAATTTAGGATCAGCGAGAGGTAAGTTTTTGAGTTCCAGCCAATCAGGGATATGGACTTCGCGCGACGGCAACATAGAGGTAAGTGATTTAAGCACGTAAGCATTAACAGTGATATTATTTTTAGGTTCGTAACGCGACTGGACTTCAACGCTAACAGCATGTTTTATATTCAGCTGACCCTCTCCCAAACCAGACACCTTACCATTCACATTCGTGCGCTTTAGACCTAATAATTGTACAGTTTCTTCGCTAACGAAGGACGCCTGAGATCCTTGATCTAATAAAGCTCTGAGAGCGTACGAACCGGTATTAGCCGTAGCTTTTACCATGGCGGTAGCTAACAACACGTTAGTAGTTTTCATATCACCACTTGAAAAGTTAGCTACTACCGTTGTATCATTTGTGGACGGAGTCACTTCACTAGTAGATTGTTCTTTCTGTTTCTCATTATCTCTTAATGTATCAAACGCTTGCTTATCATCCTTCTCGACATGGAGCATCGTATGGTGCTTCCGATAGCACCGGCGACAAGTAGTTCTCTGGTAGCACCTATATACAGGATGCGTAGGGGCCAGGCAATTGTAGCATAGCTTCTTTGTTTCTGCTATCTTCTGTCTCTCCAGTACAGGTAACTTCTTAAACTCAGCACAGTAATAAATAAAATGTGAACCATCACACATCGCACACGTCGGTTCAGTATTACTCGTTTTATCTTCTACAGCAGTATGAAATGCTTTAGTTTTAATTTCTTGTGTGACGTTCTTCTGTTGTGCTGGCTTAGTCGTTTGTTTGCTATCAATCATTTCTATACTCCTAAATCTCCTTTCTAAAAATGTTTGCAATTGTGTCCATGTAGGTAGCTCGTCTGATGTAACACTCACGTCCCTTTCCCACTGTCGGTGAGACTCATAATCCAGTTTTGAAACTACTAAATGAATGATTATAGCATCCCACTGCTCTGTTTTGATGTTAATATTATTAAGTGCTTTCAGACAAGAAGTTGTAGTATCTAGTAGAAGTCTGATGGCACTCGCAGATTCATTCTGTATAGCTTTCTGTCCAAATAATGTCTTCATAATTGCATTACAGTTATATCTCTTATTGTTGTAACGTTTAGTTAATTGCTCCCAGGCTTCCATGTAATTAGCAGCTGTTGTCGGAAAGTTTCTCAATAACATATCTGGTTCTCCTGATAAGTTTGATTTTAAGTAGTGTAGTTTTTGAACTGGCGTTAGTGCACTATTCTCATGTATGAGTGATACAAACATGTCAAAAAAGGATTGCCACTCAGTATATTTGCCAGTGAATTTTGGAAGTTCAATTCTAGGTAATTTCACCTCTAAGCTGTTAATATTTGTAACTGCATTCGTACTCGTCACTGCCTTTGCTGTCATGGTGGTTGGATTTGTTAGTGCAATATACTCTTTCAGAAGCGCTTTATATTGTAAAAAATATTCTTGAAAATTGTCCTGCATGTCATCTCTGAAATATGGTAACTGTAGTGTTTGCTCTGATGTAGTTTTTGCAGCAATTTCCAAATGATTTTGATTAAAAGCTTCTTCTAATTTATCCAATGCTTCCATTCTAGCAGTCAAATAACTATATTTTGAACGCATCTCTTGATTCGCTTTCTTAAGGTTGCGTTCAGCTTTTCTCAATTGATCAAACAATTCTTGTTGACATTTTATTAGGCTTGCTAACTCCATGCTGATTTCCAATAGTATGCGTTAAAAAAGTAGAGTAATCTTCCAAAAAATGTTCACAAAATATTTGTGAAATTTCCACGAAATGTTGTGTATGTTCACGTAAAAGTGCAAAAAGTTTATCTTTAAAGTTCAAAATAAAGTCCAAAGTTGTTCACAAGTTGATTTAAAAGATCACAAAAGGTTCCAAAATGTTTAGAGTAAAACGTAGTAAAATGTCCAATTTGGGTCCACTAAAGTTCTTTAAAACATTAAAAATTGTATGTCTTCTTGCTTTCCAAACATAGCTCATTCACATTATTTTTCAGGTAAAAGTTCATCAAAATAAGTTAAAGTTAATTGTATCTTCCAAATATCTGTAAGTCGAAGACACCAATGACCGGAATTTTTCTAAGTCCGTAGAATAAAATTGAAAATTTTACAAGTCGATGACACGTGTGAGCAAAATTTTTCTATGTCCATAGAATAGAATGACTAAAAAATTACAAGTCCACAGCACTGTTATTTTTATAAGTCTATAGAATAAATTCACGAAAATTTTACAAGTGTTTTGAACTATCTCGATAATTTTTCTAAGTCTTTGACACTAAACTCGAATTTTTACAAGTCTTTTAAATGCACTTATTCTTAAAGTTTATTTACTCACGGTTTTAGGGTCCATTTTACCTTAACTTTTCACTTGTATCACTTCACAATTTTTTGCACTTTAACTCACTCACTTATTCCTTATTCCCGGGTTTCGGCACCATGTTGAAAATGAAACACTCACTAGTATAAATCACGTATATATATTACTCGTATAACTACAAAAAGAACTCCATGTATGGCAACAAATAATTAGTCTTATGCAATTGAAAGGTACGACCTTATAGCGCGACTTAATTACAAGCAACGCCATCTATTTTGAGATGGGGAACTATATGTCTTAATTCGTACTGCAGAACTATTTTTAACAACGTCAATAAGTGTACCTACAGTGTACCTATATTGAATAAATGATATTGACTATTGACTAATGCGAGTATGTTTGTTTATTGGTTTGTCCTTCAATCACACCGCAACGGAGCAACGGATCGACGTGATTTGTGGCATGGGTATAGTTGAGGACCTGGAGAGTGACATAGGCTACGTTTTATCCCGGAAAATCAAGAAGTTCCCGCGGGAATAAAAATAAAAGACTTAAACCACGCGGACGAAGTCGCAGGCATCAGTTAGTTTTGAATAAATATGCTTTGAGTTTGAGTTTATTATTTTGGTCCTTCGAACATTTGCGGTCCTTCGAGCCGAATATGAATGAGCAGCGACCTATGGATGAAACACACAAACTCACCCTTCTTGAGGCCCAGGTTGAGCACTTGCTTGTTCCTCACGTCCGGGAAGCGGATCTCGGTGTAGGGCACCACCCCCGCCGCCCCTCCCCCCGCACTGCTCAGGTACGCGGGGGTGGCGTGGGGGATGTTTTCGTCAGTGAGCAGCAGGTACTTCCCCGCCAGAAGCCAGATCGGCTCAGAGAAGTCCAGCTTGAGGAGCGCCTCCTCTGGGTCAGTCACTTTGGACACGTACTCCGCTATGTCGATTTTACGCTTGCCCAGATCCGCTATGGACTCGAAGTATGAGGTTTCTGGTATACAACAGATTTTTTTTATCTAATGGTTTGCCAACAGATCGGTTTGCCATCGGTCTCCAAAAGAACCATTAAAAAAATCCGGCCAAGTGCGAGTCGGACTCGCGCACCGAGGGTTCCGTAAAATAAATAAATGTTAATTTAGCTCTACACGGAAAAGAAACACAGAAATGAGAAATTATAACTACAGAATAAATACTTACTAAACTTACTTATTTACTAAAAAATACAAGATGTATTTTACAAATTTTTACATATTTTTAACGTTTAAACTATCGTGAGTGATATAGTATTACCCATAAATATATCACTTCATATCTCAATTGAAGGATTGAAGGGTTGCGGGTGGGTACGAAACTAGTCAATTTCCGACAAAACTAGTGACCTACAACCGGTGATATATTTCAAAGTTTAAACATAAACCTGAACTGCACGTTGATGACTATGAAATGCAAATGTAAAATGCATTGTAGAATTTTAATGTTATGTTTTGTAAGGAATAACCCGCACCCGCAAGTTCAGATAGACGCATGCCAGCTGCCAGACCATTAAACTTAGAACACCCCTCGGTTTGCGTCGGGGATTAAAACGTACACTTACCCCCTTCATCGCTCGGTTCGGCGTCACCTGAAAAAAAATAAACGATGAAATAACAACAACAGCTGTAAAAGAAATCAAAGGACTTGGTCCCATCTGCCCCGCTGGCTCTGCCCCGGCCCCCGCTAGCGGGGCAGTTGGGGAAAAAAGTGCCATCGGCCCCGCTAGCCTCGGTTTACTCGCTTAACGGGGCAGTTGCAACTTTTTCACACGGGCCAAGTGTCATTTGCCACGCTACGCTTCCGTAAGAAACTTACGAAAAAACATATTTTTGGTTTTTACCTATAAATGAAAAAGTTTGAATATAATAATCAGCTTTCATTTTTTGAACAAAAATAATAATAAGAAAAAGAGTTTGGCAAAACATGAACACTATAAAACATCAATCTATCAAATAACAGGTTACAGGTTACAGGTTACAGTGTTTTCTTATTAACAGTATGCATCAGTTGTGTCGCACTCACCACAAATGACATCGGGCAGCGCGGTCCTCAGCTCGCTCACACTGGGCACGTCTTGCAGCAGTAGGTCCAGGTTAGTGGGCGGCTCCTGCTCACCCCCCCTCCCGCTCCCGCTCCCACTCCCCACCTCCTGCTTCACCACCACTCCCGGAGTGTTTAACTCCTTTTCCTTCGAAAGCTGGATGTCCTCCGCCCACTGCTTCTCTTTCTTAATCTTTATAGGCGCTATATTCTGCACTTTCTTCTGTACAGGCGCAATATTCTGCGTTGCAACTTTGTTCTGTGGCTGTGGTGGAGCATATTCAATGATTTCTTCATCGTTATCGTCCTCTAGTAAACGCGCGAGTTCTTCAGGACTCAATTTCAAAAGGTCTTTCGATGTTGTCGTATTTGTAATTTTTATCGGTATATTGTCTGTGTCTTTTGTTTGGGAGCTTGTATTTGGTGCCTGATTTTGTGTGGTTGACTTTAGTACGTTATTACTTGTTTCTAGATTTTGGGATGTTGTTTTTGGTAGACCTTTACTTGTTTCTGGATTTTGGGACGTTGTTTTCAATAAACTTCTGCCTGTATCTTGATTCTGAGAGGATTTTTTTAACAGACTTTGGCCAGAGTTTTCATTTTGGGCGATCGGCTTTAATTGGCTTTTACTGGTGTTTTTATTTTGAGGGGTGGTTTCGCTACTTGTGGTTTGAAATGGGGACAATTTTATTGGACTTTCTTTCTCTGTTTTAACTACTGATAAAACTTCGTCAATGGAAGATTTCGCTTCATGTATGTCGGCACCCGGAGCTGATGACGCTTCTGATTCCACGTCGACGTCTCGCGACTCACTATCATTGGATGAAGCGTCGCCATCGACAGCTCTCTCTTGTTTTATCGACGTGCAATCTAGAGTTTCATTCTCATCACTGGCTTCAGAATCTAAACATATTGTTTCGGCTACTTCTTTTCTCCTATTCGACGGCGAGTTTTTATTCAAGATAAAGGTGAGGTTGACCGAACTTTGTTCATTATTGGCATTACTTTCCGGCGTCACTTTTCTCGTGTTGGAGTACGTCTTTTTATTTATAGAAGTTGTAATCGGTCCGACTTCAAGACTTAGCATTTGGCCGTTACTCACAGATGTTATGTTAGGCAATTTTGTGGGATCAAATGAATCCTCATATATATGGGCAACCTTATTACTATTATCATCACCATCTGTCCATGGATTCGCGACGTCATTCTCTTTTTTGATATTTTTCAATGAAGAAATACTGACAATTTTGGGACCAGTTGCGAGATCTACTTCTGTGTCATCAGTTAAATCGATTTCTTCAACAATTTGAGGGTCAGGTATTTGTTCAGAGGACCTTTCTGGATTCAATTTATTTATTTTGTCTGGCATTGCTTTTAAAATTGTGCTAATTCTGTGTTTGGCTGAAAGTGGTCCAGGGCGAGTCATTCTTATTATGTTGGTTGGATAAGTACATTTCTGCTCTGCAAGCGTTTCTATGCTTTCAGATGCATTGATTACATTCAGGCTCGAGGCTGTCGTAGTTTTAGGTAGAATCTTTCGCTGAGGAGGACCGGACACCACTTTAAACTCAGGATTTCCTTTAACGTGTTTCCCCGACGCTACGAAATAGTACGTCGGTAGCTTCGTGCTTATAGACGTCGTTACGGGCGTGTTCAGCGTTAGAGAAGCGTCACCGGGAAGCTTAATACTATTGACGGTCGAGGAAGTAGGAGTCACAGCTTTCTTCGGCTCGTTGTCATTTTTATGCGTTTTGACGACATAGACAATGTTCGAGGGTATATCGTGATCTGAATGTAGCCCTGGCACTGAATCGACGGTCATGATGGTCAGGCGTGGATTATTCGGTTGTGCTTGTTGAGTATTTGGTGTTGACAGAGAATCTCTAAAGCATTCCCTGTCATTTGTCGATGATCCTGCACTAAATACAGGATCATCGATGTCGCGAATTCCCTCATCAATGATCATTCTATCACCATCGTCATCAGAATCTGAGTTAGTGTTATATTCATTATTTTTGGCAGTTGTATCATTTGGTTGATCTTCAGTGAGTTTCGCACGTTTGTTTGTATTATCTGAGTCTTCTCGTGGTCTTTTTTCATTATAAGTTGATTTGTCACCTGTCAAATTATCACAGTTTTTTGACACGTCTTCATCATCACTGATGGCCATTAGATCAATTTTGTTCTTTGAACTATCGCTCACTTTTGATACAGAAGTCCTTACTTTAGAAGTCCGATTCTTTGGGCCTGGTTTTTTGCTTTGTGTTTTGGCGTCGGGTTCGCGAGTCGGTTTGTTGAAGCTGAAGTATTTGTGTATGAGCGTCTTTTGTCGCTCCCACTCTTGGAATGCGTCAGGGAGAGGTATATCGTCCTCATTTATTACTCCTTTATGTTTTGGCTGAACCTTTTTAATCTTTGAAGAAGCCGACTTTTTCGGCTTTTCGGGAACCTGTAAATTTTTATTTTTCGTTAGGACTGCTATCTGACTTGGAAGTATTCGAATTGCACCATACATACAACTTCCAAACATGGAAAGTATGCTTCTGAAACAAGCTTAATATACTGTTGAACATTACGTACATTACAAAGAAGCATGGATTTGACTCGCTCCAGCAATGCTAAGGACAGCGGAATGTATCTACAAATTAATGAATAATGAATCAACATTACACGGACGGTCGCGGTCATATTGTAATTTACAATGTCTCCCTACTGGCTCCCTATCCGGCAAAGGCGTAATCTTCATATCCTCTCTATCCTCTATGCCACTCTTTATCACCCATGGTCGCCCCCCTATCTAAAAGAACGCTTTAGGTTTCTAAGTTCCTATCCAATCCAGCATACCTTACGTTCTTCCAGGGATAATAAGCTAAAAATTAAGCCAAGAAACACCCAGAGCTACTTAGACTCATTCACCATAAGAGCAGCAATATTGTGGAACGCACTCCCGGTTGACATCAGACAGTCTCAATCTTTGGCAATCGTGTCAAAAAGCACTATCTGACAAACTGATTTTGTATGTATGTATGTATTTATATGTATATGTATGTGGATATGTATGATGTAATGTTTATGTATATATTGCATATTTATATAATTATATATTTTATTTGTATATTTTATTTATATATTAATAGTGTGTACCTATTTGAATGTATATGTTTATGTATGCAGTTAAACTCTTAGTTATAAAACAATTTCCCGTCTCACAGTACTAATTGATTCATTAGTGTAGGTTGCCTGGCAGAGATCACTTTAGTGATAAGGTCACCTTTTGTCTGTACTTTTATTATATGTCCTTTGTAACTGTTTTTTTTATATGCAATAAAGTTGTTTAATAATAATAATAATAATAATGTCACTCGATACCTCATCCAATCCATCATCGGTGTGTCTCGGAGAGTATAAAAGATGGAAGAGTGGTTTCTCGGCAAAAGATGATCAGGACCTGACGGTCTTCTTGATGAACAGGAAAAAAATTCAAGATGGCGGAATATCTGACAAATGATTCGGAGAAAAGCTAGCTACAGAGCATGGTATTAAAGATATGTGTGGGGGTTGGGTTGAGGAATTACGTGGTTTTTTTTAAATTCCACTACAAGTTAGCCCTTGACTGCGATCTCACCTGATGGTAAGTGTTGACATACCAAAACTACAAATCCAAATGGACTTGGAGCCACTTTTGTACGCGGTCCGCTTCAGCGAGCCGCGCATCCACGCGCCATACCAGTACAGTATATACATACATAAAGATGGAGCTAAAGAAGTTTTACTTCAGTCGTGTGCTCTAAAACACACTCGTTTTTTTATTTATATTATTTGATTTTGTTTAATTAGATGTTTGAAAACTTCTCATAGCTTTGAAACGTAATAAATACCTAGCGTTTAAGATCTCGGAGTTTGTTGATTGAATTTAGAACCCTGTGGCCTTGGCATTTCTATTTCACTGAATCACGAAACGTTCAGAAATCTGTTTTTATCCAATGCAATGTTATTATATTTTTTTTTCTTTTAAAAAAAAACTATTGAATTTTTAATTAATTTGTGTTTCGACTAAACTACGTATTTTTACGAGTAAGAAAATTGGCATTTTTTCATTGAATTTGAGCGGAAAAGTGCTCTTTTGAAGTTGAAGAAATGTGGGAAAAAATATTTTTATGGAAAAACTGTTTTTTATGGTGCAGTTTCCTTCAGAAAAGACTAGTTTTAAGTTAAAAACAATCTATCTAATTTTGAGTTTTTCCCAATACCAGAAAAAAATAATTGAAAAATATCTTTCCGGTATTAATACCGGTATTCAAAAAAAAGCCCTACTCGGAGTGTTCTAAATAATCAAATCATATCAAATGATGTTTTATTCAATTTAGGTAGATATACTACACATACCTATTGACGTCCACTTATTTATAAAATACTGGATGATTCCCGCGGGAACTCTTCAATTTTCCGGGATAAAAAGCCTATGTCCTTCCCTGGGATGTAACCTATCTCTGTACCAAATTTCATCAAAATCGGTTGAGTAGTTGGGCCGTGGAAGCGTAGCAGACAGACAGACAGACACACTTTCGCATTTATAATATTAGTATGGATGGATAATGGTGATAATCAGTAACGGTATCTTAAAACTAAATCTACGAAATCTTTTTACGTACGATTACGAACTAAATCTTATTTGATAATTGGTAAACATTTTGTGACCGCGACCGTGCAATGTGCAATATGCAATGTGCAATGTGCATACACGCAATCAGACTTGCTTGCAAGTGGTGATGCAGACTGAAGTGAGCGCGCTTGCCTAAAACGTCGGAAAACGCGAAGGCTGAGACTCACCTCATACGCGTCGATGAGGTTCAGGATGTCATCGTGCAGGTGTTGCCTCGTGTCGCGCTGACTGCGCAGCTGCGCCTCCTCATGCGCGGCGCGCGCCTCCGCCTCGCTGTCGCGCTGCGCGCGCGCCGTCGCGTCCGCCTCGCGCAGCGCCGCGATGCTGGGGTGCTGGGGGGACCGCTAGATGGCGTTAGCTGTACACTACGTCGCGACAATAGTTTTTTGAAGCGAATTTTAAAAATTCGATGAAACGAATAAGCGACACTCAAATAAAAAAATTGATAGTCATAGGGACTGCCGATAGAAATAAAAACGAATATATATGTCGGGGGAGAAGCCAGAAGGGCGTCGAACTCGCAACCCGATCTGATTAGTTTTATGATAATATTAGCAATTTATTGTTAAAGTTTATTAATTGTTTCTAACATCGTGAGATTTAAAGAGGAGTTTATAGATTTAAAAGGCTAGTCTTGGCCGCATGTACTAGTTAGTTCCCTATTTATTTTTATGCAGAGATTTTGCTGTTTAATTATTCGTAAATCTAACAATGATTTGTTTTAATAATTTTAGAGGACTAGTTAGGCTCGTTTAACGCTGTAGTTAAGTGATTTGTTAATAATAAGAGTTTCAATTGTTCACCCGCTATACCGTTCCACCAGGACGGGGCGAGTGGCTGTTGTAACGCCGCGAGCTGCCGTTGGGGGCGCCATTGTAATGGCCGATTATGGATTATTGTTCGAGCTCTGGTAAGCAAAGGTTGTAAGACCTATTTCTACTTGATTTTCCATTTATATTGTGTGCCGAGGTTTTGCCAGGTTTTACTTTAATTTTAGACCAAACTAACTTTGTCTAAATAATGTTTAAGTGGTGATAAATATTTGAGAATATCTTGGATATCGTAAACTAAGTTAATATTGTGAAACATTATTGTCAAACTTTTAAAAAGAGCTACCGCAGAGTTTCTCGCCAGCTCTTCTCTGTGAGAGTGGCCTTCCGAGCTGGTGGTAGATTCATTTAATCATTTGAATATTCTATCTGAATTTAAACATCTAAATCGGTGTTTCTTTAAAGTAATAAAAGATTAGAATCTGTGAGGTTAAATCATTATTATTGAACTACCTACGTTCCTACCTACGTATGGTAATAATCGTAGTATTTCATTTGATCACCTTTGCTATTAGTGATTTCCGTAATTGTGACAATAGTAAGGCTTTTGCAAGCCAGTGATGGATTAACTATTAGAAGCATTACTTACAACCTACGTCTTATAGTGGCGTAGTGTTTCTATGAGTTGCATTTGTAGGTAGTCTATTTATTTAGGGATTGCCAATGTCAGTGATAGACTAGGCAGCTATTAAAATCAGTGATTAAAGCCATTCATTCAAATAGTAACCTTCAGTTGCAATCTGTGACGTATCTGCATTTGCGGTGGTCATTGTCAAGATCGGTCATGGACGTTAATCTAGTTCTGCTTTTCGATAATTAACTTCAGTGCCTCATTTAGATGGCACCTGCTTGTGATATCAGTTCTAGTACTGCAGATGGTGACAGCAGAGACAGTGACCTACTAAAGGTCAGCGGTTCTGCTGATTTAAAAGAAAAATGAGACGCGCTTTACCAACGCGTCACGTCTTTTCTGGCATAGGCCGCCGTTCAAATGTGACATATATTAATTTTTTTTTTTTTAATTACTTTTTTTTAATTATTAAACTATAAACCTTAACACAAAGCCATTAAAGTTTTCTATTCTGCTAGGGTTGTCACCTGATGCATGTCAACAATTCAAGAAAAAAATAAAAATATTATATAGCTATAATCCCCGCCCCGGGGTGATGCCCGCGACTTCGTCTGCGTGGATTAAGGTTTTTTGATTCCCGCGGGAACTCCTTATTTTCCGGGATAAAAGCCTATGTCCTTCCCCGGGATATAACCTACCTCTGTACCAAATTTCAGCAAAATCGGTCAAAAAGATGGGCCGGGAAAGCGTAGCAGACAGACAGACACACTTTCGCATTTATAATATTATTAAGATGTAAGCTATCCTATCTTTCAAGTTGGATCAAACTGCACACGGTGTGCAAATTTAATTTAAAATCGGTTAAGTAGTTTAGGAGTCCATCGCGGACAAACAACGTGACACGTGATTTATATATATTTAAGAATAATGTATAATTTCAGTTATATCCTGAAATTGAACAACAAATACTTAAATTAGACAAATATTATAAAGAAACGAAATTATTTCTTTTTTAATGAACATCAGTATTTTTATTACAACCTTTTATTTATCTTGCAATGTATTTATGCATGTATGTATGTTTAGGCACAGAATAATAACTAGTACTAGGTACAGAAGCTTTACTTCGCAATGGTTTTCAAAGAAATATGTACTCAACCAGATATACAATATGATTTAATTTAGCTCGCGTTCCAGTCGAGCACGTGTTCATTTACATACCTACCAAATTTTTTTTGAGGGAATGTGTGCCTTAATTCACTGGACTACGGTTCATAATAAGTTATACGTGGTTATACGTATTGAAAGAGCCGCGGACTAGGGTTGCTTACTTCGAGAAACTACTTACGCCATCTAGCGCACAGCACGAGCGTTTACTCCTACTTGTGGCGGGCAACGTCAACTAAATGTCTTTTTATTGTACTTTTAAATACTTTTAGGGCATTGGAATAGTACTTTGTTCAACAAGGGGAGAAATGGTTTGTAGTTTGAATTAATTTCATTTCAAATAGGAACATAATGTAATCCAATCAAAGTAGATTTTACCTGTCAGCGTCTTTAAGCAACCAAAAAAATGTTAAATTTCGATCACGATCCGTAATTATTTAAACAATTAAATACTGCACAGTATCTTTTTGCTTTTTTTCGTTATGTGTCCATTTTGCTATTATCGAGAAAGTTGAACGTATGTCTTTTTTCGCTTGCGGCAGCCTACTAGATTGGCCCTTGCGCAATGGCCGCCGCCTGTAGGTATGTTTTTAATACCTACACGCGGAGTGACACAGGCCTGGTTTAGGTCAAATCTTGCAAGATGAGTTAAAAACCCACTTCTCGGTTTCCGATTTAGACACTAATGTTATTGGGACATGGACCTGATCAATGTCATTACCTAGTTTTATTGTACAGGTACGCTAGGTACGTATAAAAAGGTACTTACTTCTCTTTATCTCTCGGGTATGAAAAATAGGAAACATCCTTATTGTCTTTGGATCTTTTCAAGCAAACTGTGTAAGTATTCGGCATTTTTACACATAACATAATACATACATAAATAAATCTAAATAGTTTTATTTTTAATACAAAATTAGTAAACTTGTTCAAACACGAAAATGTTCATCTATTTATTTAAATTAAACGCACGACCGTCAGCCCTTACGGTTGGACCCGGACTGAGGCGTCGCGGGTAGTCTGGGTAGACTGAGGCGTCGCGTACCCAGACGGTGTGTCGGTGAATGTGTCGGTGAGAGCTCACGCACACATCGTTGCGCTATGTATGGGTGAAGTCGCCGCGAGCCGCTTGTATGAAGCTTCCCCTCTGTACCTACTCTGTGCCGACGCCGCGCGTGGCACTCAGTCGTTGACCGGCCGTTGAACTCTGACCGCTTGTTTTAATTTAATCTAAGATGCGAAAAAAATAGGTGGTTTTTTAAATAACGTTAAACTTTCGAGCTGAATACTTTCCTTTTCCCCTTCATACTTTATTGGGCTTTAGAACCATCAATGCAGAAGTTATAAGCTTTAAAAAGAAACTAATGATTAACATTTTTTGTTTAACGTAACAATACGCGAACAACGATTACCATTATGCTTAAGTCTGCATTAAGGCGTATTTTAAAAAGTTTGAAAATTAATGTTCTACCAATAATAATAATAATAATGAATGCCTAAGTACCTAATTACTAAGCTTATCCATAACTGATCACTACACACAGTAATACACTCTCCCTTTGACGACCTCCGTGGCGCAGTGTATTGCGCTGTTGCCTTAACCTGCGGAGGTCCCGGGTTCGATCCCCGGCAGGGTCAATTTGGGAATTTATAATTTCTGAATTTTCCCTGGTCTGGCCTGGTGGGAGGCTTCGGCCGTGGCTAGTTACCACCCTACCGGCAAAGACGTGCTGCCAAGCGATTGAGCGTTCCAGTACGATGCCGTGTAGAAACCGAATAGGGGTATGGGTTTAATATAACTGCCATGCCCCTAACAGGTTAGCCCGCTACCATCTTAGACTGCATCATCACTTACCATCAGGTGAGATCGCAGTCAAGGGCTAACTTGTAGTGGATAAAAAAAAAAAAAAAATCCCTCTTGTACATTCTTTGAGCTGCTCGAAGGCTTTCATGACTAAATACGCACAATTTCGTAAAATTCACAATTTGAAAATTCGGAAATTGGATCGTGGAGCGGTGGATGGACGCGATCGATTACTTATCGATGTTACACGTAGCGCGTGTGACGAGAGACTGACCTGACTGACTGATGGTGCGACAAACGAGTTTCGCGGTGTTTCTGTCCCCGCGCCCCGCTGCGGGACTCGGGAGGCCTGCGACAGGCGGCGCGGCAGCCGGCGCGAGCGTGATCATAAAGGGGACGGTATCTTTGTGCCCGCCGAAAAGCGCACAGCGCGCCGACGACGACGTATACAAATAGTTTGTCTATGATTTGCTTAGTCTTGGGTCAGATATAGTAGAAAAAACAATTTAAAAAAAGTACAGAACTATTAATGGAAATATGTTCTATTAACGATACAGAACCACCAAAAAAATTTTGTGCACACTTTGTGCGCGTTTTGTGCAACTCCTGTATATTGAAAAATTCACAGATTTCGCAGTCCTCGTAAGAATCGGAGCATTGAAAATGAATACGAAAATTTGCTTAAAAGCACTTCTCGCCTGCATCCGCATCTTTTAACACCATTACCATGACGATCGGTCAATAATCATAGAAGCTACATCACTTTTTATATACAGAAATACCCGTCTTTCTACAATTCCAAATCAAAAGGGCACAATTATCAACCGATTTTCAAAATTTTTTCGCCATTTTGTAGCTAAAACTAATACCCTGAGACCCTTTTTTAAATTTTTTCCTAAGTCTGATTTTTTCTGAAATATTTACAATTTAGTAAACAGACACCCTCCAAAAAACCCCACTTTTTAAATTTTCCAAAAAAAAATATCAGCCGATTTTATAAAATTCAAACGCTCACACGTGTCTCGATAAATTCCTTAACTCTTGGTACTACTCCCATCTCGATCCGCCCAAAATCCTCGGAGCAATGGCCAAAAATACGTCTCAGGCGATTTGCATCTGATAACAATTTTCAAGTAATAAAATTTAAATTTAAAAAAAAACCCACGACGAACTGTAGAGCTCCATTATGGCCTTTATAACTTTGAAAAACAACAATAAGAACTTAGCAAAAGTATATATAACTTAATATCTTTTTTTAGTTTTATCATTCTCTTTTTTTTTTTTTTTTTTAACAATAACTGATGTTATTTATTAAAACTATTTACATTAAATTAAAACTAAATTAAATTAAATTAAATCTAAAACGTCATCGAGACCACCGCAGCGAGGCATTGTACCCAAGATGCTGGCAGCATTACCCCTTTGGATGGCCAAACTAATTTTTTGACCAAGGTAGCCGCCGGCTCTCGGGTCCCCGGTTGACTCGATAACCCTTTTCGAAATTTCCTCAAAAAGAGCTCGAGCCCCCGGGCCCCACGGCCCCAAGGTCTCCACACACACTTAATATCTAAAACACAAAACTGCACCATCGTGGTGGACTATGGCCAAACCCTTCTCATTCCGCGATAAGACTTGTGCTTAGTAGAGGTGTCAAATAGTGTTAAATTTTAATATTCTGATAAATAATTGTTAAAAAATATGTAACCAGTTAAAAAAATACGTAAAAAATATCATGGAAAAAAACCAAACTGCGATCACTTTACGAGGTTTAAAGTGCTTGTCAAGATAAATCAAAAGAGTCCAAATACGACGGGTTTACGATGAGAACTTAAGGAGTTCCTATGACCGCCTTCTAGCTCCGTCATGAGACCCTGGGCAGCATCTAGGTACAAGCTAAATATACCTAATTCAAAAAACCGCATCTTAGTCAACACAGTAGTTTTTGTGAAAAATAGTAACATATTGAAAAATTAAAATGCATTTTGATATGCATGTTTAAGTAAGTTAGAAACTATCCTCGTGTGTGAAGCACTGTAATAAAATTATAAAAAATTAAAATCATAGACTACATCTCAGCGTGGTTGTCTATGGTCCTAAAATATATCAAAATCCTTGTCACAAGCTATACATATCTAATGCAAAAAATCGCATTTCAATCGGCCCACTACTTTTTGAGAAAAATGGTAACATATTGAAAAATTTAAATCATAGACTACAGCTCAGCTTGGTTGTCTATGGGCCTAAAACATATCTAAGAACCTTGCCAGAAGTTATACTTATCTAATGCAAAAAAGTTAGGTAAAGTTAGGTATTGGGTTTGCAATTAAGAAATTCTCAGTGCTAGCCCAGAGTTAGGAAGTTGGCGGTGTTTCACCCCCGTGCCTCGGAGAGCACGTTAAGCCGTCGGTCCGGGTTATTATCACTAACATGATAATAGTCGTTAAAGCCCGCCAACCCGCATTGGAGCAGCGTGGTGGGTCTAAGCTCTAATTCCCGCTCTCCTATGAGAGTGGAGGCCTGTGCCCAGCAGTGGGACGTTAATAGGCTGTAGTGATGATGATGATGATGATGAATGCAAAAAACCGCATATTAATCGGTTCAGGAAAACGGTAAAAAAAAAGTTCACAAACAAACAAACACACAACCTCTTTGGGTAAGCACATATACCGTCTCCGTTTCGTCAAGGGTAAAAAAAAGCTCGCCTCACCACCAGGGTCCTGATCATCTTCATGAGGTCCTCCTGGCTGGGCAGCGCCTCCGCCCCCTCCGCCTGTGCGCCGCCGTCGGCCGCTGTCTGCGGACAGGGACAGAACAACCTCTATACTTTATACTAACATGCGATAGCTTGTATGGATGGACGGATGTCTGTTACTCAATCACGCCAGAACGGCTGAACGGATCTGGCCGAAATTCGGCACAGACATAAATAACACAAAATCAACAAAAAACAAACGATCGATCCGACGCACCGATCACGGTCGATTGCGCCATCGACGGTAGGTAATGGTTATCGTTGAACTTGCTCACCAAATAATATCTCGTCAAGTCAAAAAGTTTGGCAAAAATTGGAAGAACCCTGACCTGACTCACGCTAAAATTTTGTGCTGTAGGCAACAACCTCAATTTACATAGACGGGCCCTGTCAAACAAAGAATGTGGACTTATTCCACTAACGCCATCTAGCCTGAAAAGCGCTGCGGCGCCATGGGCTATGGCGGGGATAGGGGGTATCAGGGGATACGTTAATAGTTCTTGCAGTTTCGATCACACCTATTTTTATTTTACGCGTGTATCAGATAGGGTTGCCACGCGTATTTATAATTCTATTTAATTAATTATACGATTGCTTCTGACAGATTAGCCCGCTACCATTTTAGACATGTTAATTATTGTACAACTAGCTGATGCCCGCGACTTCGTCCGCGTGGATCGAGGTTTTGTGGTTCCCGTGGGAACTCTTTCATTTTCCGGGATTAAAAGTAGCCTATGTGCTATTCCAGACTATAATCTATCTCTGTGCCAAATTTCAGCCAGATCCGTTTAGCTGTTGCGGCGTGATTGAGTAACAAACATCCATACATCCATCCAAACTTTCGCATTTATAATATTAGTAAGAGTAAGATGGTTCATGTTAAATGCAACTAAATACAAGGACAGGCTTAGACAGGTGAAGGGCACACTCTACAAGGCGGACGCCCAACTTTTTTTCTTTGAAAGGGCCAATCTAGTACCTACATAATATTAGTATGGATGGATGTCGGGGCAAAGAGCCAACGTTAAGTAGCTTTTAATCTAGTACTCCGCAGGGAGTATGAAAGAGTTAGCAATATTTTCAATGCTGTCCTTTTAGTTTAGTTTAGAGATTGTGTATTATAGAATCAGCCCCAATGCAATCAGCACTGCGTATCGTTTAGTATAGTGTTATAGTGTTATAGTGTTATAGTGTTATAGTGTACAGACAGAGTGAACGCGCACCTGTTGGCCGATGGGCGCCACCTGCGCCGTGAGGATGGTGCTGTTGCGCATGCGCACCTCCGCGATGTCCGCCAGCTCCACCTGCCGGCAGACGGGGCGGGGCGGTTAGCGCGGAGTGCGTCAAACACTTGAAACGTGAAAGCGTAGTAGACGGACAGACAGACAGACAGACACTTTCACATTTATAGTCTAATACGGGAATAATACACACAAGTTTTCTGAGTGGTCTCCTCGAAACTCCCCATCCCTCGGATGCGGGCTTCCCGGAAAAAATCCGATACGACCGGAGAGAGATCGGGGGCACGACCGACGGCTTTACGTGCTCACCGAGGCACGGGGGTGAAACGCCGCCGACTTCCTTACTCCGGGCTAGTGCTGAGAATTTCTTGTCAGAAAATTGGGTTTTAACGTTTAATATTAACTCGTTACGACCCGACCCGGGACGTCGTCGGCCACAGTCGAACATGTTCATATTCATTTATTTTGCATTTCAATACAATTGTTATAATAATTTAGATAATGTCAATAGAATAGTTCTCAATACAATACTGGAACCCCGGTGGGGCACAGCAAAAATCAGCGGTAGTACATAGGGTCGTAACGGAACCTTGCCTCCGCCTCCGCAAGTGCGTAACTTTCGCAAGAAATCGTACCTCCGCTTCCGCAGCCGTCTTCGCAGTTTTTTTGCGGAGTTGTAACGGAGGTTTATTTACGTTGACTTACAATGTGAGATGTACAAATCGAAGGAGACGTCCGTTACAACAAGCAAAAAGGCAATCGTCCTAAGAAGAATCCTCAAAAAGTAAAAAAAATGTGGGATCATCGCATCCTAGAGCACAGAAATTGGACGATGCGATCGGAGAAATCCACACCGCCTCCGCCTCCGTTAACCTCCGCCTGCGCCTCCGCTTCCGCTAAGAACGCCTCCGTTACAACCAACGAGGCAGTCAAAATAAACAAACGGCACGTAACAAAGCGCGCGGTACCTTCTTGACGGGCCGGTGCGCGAGGCGGCGCACGGCCACGGCGAGCGGCTCGCACACGCACAGCTGCGCCACGTTGCGCGCGCTCGCCCAGAACGCGGCCGGCAGCGCCGTGCGCGGCAGCCGCAGCCGCCGCCACAGCTTGCGCCTCATCACCTGGACACCGCAGATCGTGTCAGGTTTGCCAGATACGATTGCCATTTGAAATTGTCATTTTAAAATTCACGCCTAAACGCTCCCCGGTGTCATGGCGTCGTCGGTGACGTCACCGTTGGTTTCACCGATGTACTCCGTGCAGTGTGCAGTGAACGATAGCAGGCCTGTGTCACTCCGCGTGTAGGTAATAAAAACATACTTACAGGCGGCGGCCATTGCGCAAGGGCCAATCTAGTAGGCTGCCGCGAGCGAAAAAAGACATACGTTCAACTTTCTCGATAATTGCAAGATGGACACATAACGAAAAAAAGCAAAAAGATACTGTGCAGTATTTAATTGTTTAAATACGGATCGAGATCGAAATTTAACTTTTTTTTGGTTGCCTAAAGACGCTGACAGGTAAAATCTACTTTGATTGGATTACATTATGTTCCTATTTGAAATGAAATTAATTCAAAATACAAACCCTTTCTCCCCTTGTTGAACAAAGTACTATTCCAATACCCTAAAAGTATTTAAAAGTACAATAAAAAGACATTTTAGTCGTTTCATTCGAGTTGCATTTCATTTGTCGTATTCATTTACGAACGAATTTATTAGTGAGGTAACAATGATACAATTATTATGTTTCGTTCGAAACAAAAACAATTCCAGATATTTTTACACATACATAACATCTATTATTCTTTTGACTATTTAAGTCTAATGAACAAAATGTGTTTTATTTTATTACTTCATTAAATTAAATCTTTGGCAATAATCGTATAGCATATACAATTATGCAGCTATCTTAGACTACATGAACGTACTCGGCGCTGTCTGCTGCGCGTTGCCCGCCACAAGTAGGAGTAAACGCTCGTGCTGTGCGCTATATGGCGTAAGTAGTTTCTCGAAGTAAGCAACCCTAGTCCACGGCTCTTTCAATACGTATAACCACGTATAACTTATTATGAACCGTAGTCCACTGAATTAAGGCCCATATTCCCTCAAAAAAATATTGGTAGGTATGTAAATGAACACGTGCTCGACTGGAACGCGAGCTAAATTAAATCATATTGTTTATCAGATTGAGTACATATTTCTTTGAAAACCATTGCGAAGTAAAGCCCTAGTACTAGTAGTAGTACCTAGTACTAGTTATTATTCTGTGACGATAGTGTGATTGTCGAAGCTCGAAAACAAACAATTGTGACGTCATTCGCTTCTTGGTGTTTAATCCATTATGACGGATTGCTGTATTCTATTTTATCAAAATAAATGCAATCTCACTCTAAATAGAAAAATAAATACGTTTTTTATAATCCATGAATCCTATTTCATTCTTCTCCTTATTTTGTTTTATGACTTTTATTAGTGCCACGCCAGCACAACGCAATCCTATTTCATTATATAAATTCATAATTTCATTGATTCTTGGTTACTGTCACCATGCCTATTATTACTCCGATAGGGATGATGACAACTCAATCAAATCAGCAACTCTTTATCAAACTTAAAAACGCGCTTCCAGTATGGGAGTTGTATGAAATTCACAGTTGTGACGTCATCCAGTTTCAACTTGTTTCTTTAATCTATATTTTAAAATGGTAATCAAACTTAAAACTAACCAAGGATGTGAATTTTAGGTCTTTTGCAAGACCTTCTATTTAATGATAAGTTAAAAAGAATTTATTTTTGATTTATGCATCATCCCTATTCGCTCCAGCAATGCTCACGACTGCGGTTACTTATGTGTAGATACTAGTGATGTGCCGGATATCCGTAAACGTATCGGCGGATAACCGAGGGAGAAGAAAGATCCGTATCCGTATCCGTAACTTTTATGACGGATCTTTAACGGATATTTTACCTTATTAATTTTCAATACATAGATAAATTATATATGTATATAGGTGATTAAGTACTTAGCAATGAAAAACTATTAAATTACATTCAGATAATTTTTTATTTCTTTAAAAAATTCAATACTTGACACCTTTATATTGCAAACATACATACATATATATATATATATATATATATATATATAACATATAATATTATTACAAAGCCATTTATTCCTTATCTGTTTACAAAATGTTTACAGTTATTCTTACTAGGTACTATACTAATTATATTTACTTAAATATATTTTTCACTTAAACTATTGTTAGTTCTGTTAGTTAACTTTATGTTTTGTATTTAATTTAAGTTTATTATAATATATGTATATCAGACTATATTATAATAATGTATGTAGTTTATATTGCATTAGTAAATGTTAGATTACAGGATTTTGTATTACTATTAAGTATATAATAATTAATTATAAGCAAGTGCTTTAATCAAATGAATGTAATCAAGTCTATGTAGTCTATTTTTAACATAAGTACCAATTATATGATAAGACAAGGATCCCAACATTGGGCCTCCCCCGTTTCTCAGTTTTTTTCTGATATACCATACTTAAAGATGTAAAAATCCAGCTAACACGTCATGTATTCTAACATTTATTCTATTAGGTATGTTTATTGTTTAATTATCATTATTTATTTCTTAATATCTTCATTTTGAATCTCATGCTGTATGAAATTTGTGGTTCAGTTATATTATGTTATAATATAGAGAGACAAAGTATTAATGTTCATGTATAGGTCATATTTTAATTAACTTACATATTTGAACCGGGGGGGTTGTGGTCCTACTCCTCCACGGGGACCAGCCGGATTGGAGGAGGGGAGGGTCTTATAGTTTTCACTTTTAATTAATATTTTAATTAGGCAAGTAGTTTTCTGAGCCAGTACGTATTTTAGAAATTAGTTGCTGTGGGCTCTGAAGTCAGTTATTTTTAATTTTCCGAACATTTCGGGACAGGCTTGTTCCAATAAGTTGTTAGTGTATTTTTTTCAGTTTTTGGGTCGAATTGTTGGGCTTTCTTGCAGGTTCATTATGTTTTTCGGGGGATGTTTCTGAAAGATTGCGTTTGTTTCCACGATTTATGTTTTTGTTTGCCTGTATTTGGGGAAGTATAATGAGCTTATCATACTTGATTAGCACTCTATTTCCTTTTTCTCTTTCTTCTTTAGCTTTTTCTTGGAGTTCCTTCCTTCTTTGTAGTATTTTTGGCGGGTAGTCCTCCTTTACATAGTAATTTAACTGCTCAAGAGACTTTTTACTGCGCAGAATTTCAAAATTTCTTCTTATCATGGAAAGTGTCACAACTATGGGTCTAACTTTATCGCCTTTTTTGCCTATTCTTCTTACAGACTGTATTTCCGAAATATGACAATCTATTTTCATATGATCAATGAATAATTCAAGAATCTTACTATTTAAATCATCGTAGTTTTCTTCATTTTCCTGTATACCAAAAATAACAATATTTCTTTCACTGAACCCTCTTTCAAGAAAGTCGAGCCGTTGTTCCTGTGAACTAACAGTTACCTCTATTTCTTGTAATTTACGCTGTACATAATCAAACTTCTTATTTATTTTAGTTAATAACTTTACTTCCCTATTTTTGATGCTGTCTTTCGTTTCATTTATGTCTTCCTGTATCGTTTTAAGTATCTTTAGAATATCTTCCATCTTTTCCAAAAAAAGTAGAAATAATTTTAAAAATCCAAAAAATATGTATATTTCTATGTAAATTCAAATAGACGAGTATTGTAATGGTACACTCAAGGTGTCGGGATCAAACTCGATGTCTCGATAAGCGTCAATATTTTTATTATAGACCAACCCTCAATATTGTTATATTGAACGTTTTGACGATTATTAGTTTTCACTTTTTAATTTTACTTGTAATATTATTTATTTGCACTATATTGTATAGAATAACACTTTCTTTGCTCCCTTGGATATAAATTCCCTTGTATATTTTCAATTTTGTCGTGATATTAGGACTACTTAACAAAGGTTGTTTGCAGGATGATTTAATGTCAGTTTTCTTTAATTATAAATCGCTAATAACACTTTCACTTGCAAGTTGCGTACAACTGGACACTTTTATAATAAAACATTCCATACATTTGCGGTTTTCGAATTTATAATTTACTTTAGATACGGACTCAGTAGTGCACTCAACGCGCTGCAGCGTGCAGCGCCCTCTCCCTTGCACCAACCAACCAACCAACATATAATATCAAATCAAAATCAAAATCAAATTATTTTTATTCAAATAGACTTTTTACAAGTTCTTATGAATAGTCAAATGAATCTACCACTGGTTCGGAATGCCGTTCCTACCGAGAAGAACCAGCAAGAAACTCGGTGGTTGCTCTTTTGAAAAAAAATAAATAGTATATGGTATGTTTACAATAATCTACATACAACATATACAGATACATAAGTAACCACTGTCCTGAGCATTGCTGGAGCGAGTCAAATCCATGTGCCTTTATCATTAATATAATCTTCGACAGTATAATAAGCTTTTTTTAGGAGCATTTTTTTAATGGTTATCTTAAACTTGTGTAAAGGCAAGTTTATAATAGGTTGAGGAATTTTGTTAAAGAATAGTATGCTCATTCCCACGAACGACCTTCGGACTTTAGTGAGGCGGAGCGATGGAGTCACGAGCCTATGACGGTTTCTAGTTGGCCTATCGTGCAGATCGCATATTCTTTTGTAATTCTGAATGTGCTGTTTTACAAAGATTAGATTACTGTAAATATACTGCGAGGCTACTGTAAGAATACCTATTTCCTTGAATTTCTCCCTAAGGGATTCACGTGGTTTTAAATTATAAATTGCACGTATTGCCCTTTTTTGTAATACAAATATTTTTTGAATATCTGCCGCTTTACCCCACAGCAAGATTCCGTAAGACATAATACTATGAAAATAAGCAAAATATACAATCTTTGCGATTTCAACGTCTGTTAACTGCCGAATCTTTCTGACAGCGTAAGCAGCAGAACTGAGTTTACCAGCTAGATTTGATATATGGGTGCCCCATTGAAGCTTAGCATCTAAGGTCACACCCAAGAACACGGTGGCCTCTTCTATTTTTAACATATCATTATTTACCACTAGATTAATGTTACGTGTATTCTTGGTATTGGGCAGTGCGAACTCAACACACTTAGTTTTTTTTTGCATTTAAAAGTAAGTTATTAACAGAAAACCAGTGAGTGACCTGAGAAATGGCACTATTTACGTCGTCAAAATCATCCTTATTTCTATCGACTTTAAAAATTAAAGACGTATCATCAGCAAATAGCACAATATCGCAAGTATCCTGGACAAAATATGGTAAATCATTTATATATACCAAGAACATGAAGGGACCCAGAATAGAGCCTTGAGGGACACCCATTAATGAGGCTGATCCGGATGATTTCACATTGTTTACACATACCGCCTGAATACGGTCACTAAGATATGATGCAATGAGACTAAGTGCAGTGTCTTTGATTCCATAGTGGCTCAATTTGGTCAACAGTGTCTCGTGCTCAACACAGTCGAATGCCTTAGACAAATCACAGAAAATACCAATAGCATTCTGTGAGTTCTCCCAAGCATCAAATATATGTTTTAACAGCGCCGCGCCCGCATCGACTGTTGACCGACCTTTCGTAAAACCATACTGCTCGGAGTGAAGTAATTTATTTAAATTAAAATGCCGGAGCAGTTGGTTAAGCATAATTTTTTCAAATATCTTGCTTAGGGTTGGCAAAATTGAAATTGGTCTGTAATTATTTGGATCACTTTTGCTACCTGATTTAAAAAGAGGAATCAATTTACTACATTTCATGAGGTCAGGAAAAGATCCCAAATCCACAGACTCATTAAAAACTTGAGCAAGATATGGCGCAATAACATCAATGACATTGCAGATAATTTTCACCGATATCCCCCATAGATCTCCCGTTTTTTTGCATTGTAAAGATTTGAATGTTTTTATAATATCATAGGGGGTCACGTACTCAAACTTAAACTTAACACTGCACTCAGAGACATTACTACTGAGAATTTTATAGGCTTCTGTTGGCGAGGAATTAAGGGAACTGGTAGTAGAGATTGGAATATTTTTGAAGAAATTCTCAAATGTATTTGCAATTTCTAAATCGGAGTCAATTATACGGTCATTAATTTTAAGCTCCAGTTTATTGTTGTCCTCTTTATGTCTACCAGTTTCCTCAGAGATGACATCCCAAGCTGCTTTTATCTTATTTTCTGAGTTAATAATTTTCCGCTTTATGTGAAGGGACTTTGCTTGAATGCAAACATTCCTAAATAATTTTGAATAATTTCTCACGTATTCCAAAAATGTGGGGGTGTAATTATATTGCTTTTCAGCATACAAATCAAACAACTTATTCCTACTTTTATAAATTCCAACAGTAGCCCAGTCACTGAATTTAAGATTTTTAAACAGTCTTTTTTCTATAATTTTAAATATTGAATTAAATTGGTTATTTAATAAATCAAAAAATGCTTTATAATGTTCATCCGGACCACCCTGTGTAAAGTCAAGTTTAGGCAACATGTTTGATAAATTTTGCTTGAATTGCCTTACTTTTTTAGTGGTGACTGGTCTATACTTTATTATCTTATTTGTCTTTTGTTGAGAACTAGGGATAGATACCATCTGTCCGCAATGATCGGATCTTAGATTGGTTATAACTGATTTTTTGACAACTTTACAGTCACAGAAAATGTTGTCAATACAAGTAGCCGAATTTTCGGTTATTCGGGTAGGTTCAATAAAAATGTTTTCCAAATTAAAGCTTTTAAATAAATGAAGTAATCTATCACTCATAGTTGTTCGAATCAAAATATCAATATTAAAGTCTCCACAGATTAATATTTTTTTAGATGACCTACATATTCGCCTTAGGATCTCCTCCATCACTTCCTCAAATAACACAAAGTCACCTGAAGGAGGTCGGTACACACAAACTATAATATACTGCTCCAGCTCAACACAGGACAGCTCAATAGTGCGTTCAACAGAAAGATTAACAATGTCTTTTCTTTCTTTGCAATTAATGTTGCTGCGGGTCAATATCATAGATCCTCCACGTATAGCCTTCTTTCTGGAGAACGCGCTTAACAGAGAGTAATTCTTGAGATTGATCATTAACTGATGACTATTGAGCCAATGCTCGGTTAGACATAAAATATCAATATCAGAGTTTCTAATAAAAAGATCAATCTCATGTTCCTTGCCAGATAAGCCCTGTATATTTTGGTGTACAAGATTAATTTTACAAAGCTTATCTGTTGTCTCACTTATCAGTTTAAATTTTTATTATAACTAACAAATGAACTACAATTATTTGTATTTAAGGATAGAGTACCTGGATGAATACAACTTGTATCCTTCAAAAGACTGGAATAAGTACTTTTACTCATTAAGTTAATATTTTTTGTACAACATGTACAGTTTCCAACAATATTACAGCTAAAAATAGCTGGGTCATGTATATTACAAGCTACCAATGTAGCTAGTTGTTTCCTATATCTAGGGAGCAGATACATAGTATCTTTTGTCAAAGTAAATTTACTTATGAACTTGTTAGTATTAAAAATATGAAAGTAGTCCCTATGACTACAAGTAAGGTTATGTAATAGCCTGTTTAGTTTGTAAATACGCTCATTTTGTGCAGCGGTCAGGGAGTGTGAATATGGTAAAGCACAAATTATAAACTTACAACCTGACTTTTTTTGTATACTTAGCAGGTATTCAAAACTCAGTAAAATTTCCTTCTTGGTAATTTGCAGGCTGTCACCTATCAACAAAACAACTGTACTATAACTGTCTAAGCAATCATCTTTGATATTTTGAATTATATGTTGATATGGGGCCCTAGGATAACAATTATTAAAGACTTTTTGGTGCAATTTATTACTAAGCAAGTGTCCAAAGTCCTTTCCCAGCCCGTCTGAGATTACAAAAGTCTTCCTCTGAGTGGGATGTAGTAAAAAGTCACTAGTTTCACTGATTTTACTATGATCAGTATATTGTGCCTCTTCCGCTGAGACAACTAAGGAGTCCTTATTCAAACACTGAACTTCCTTTGGCAGAATCATGGGATCCTTAATGGAACACTGGGCTTCCGCTGAGGCAACTAAGGAGTCCTTATTTACACACTCACACTTATTCACAAGAGAGTCAAAACGGTCTAAATTATAATTACTTAAGGCTAACAATTCATCGGCAGCCAGTATTTGTTCACCGATCTGTTTCTGTTTCTGTGACAACTCGTATTGCGATGTAACCGCCCTTAAGGAGTCTTCCAACTTCACTACTTGATTACTTAGGATTTTTACATCATTTTCATATTGTTTTCTAATTTCCTGCATAGAAGAACAACATGTATCCAGTTTTATTAATAATTCTGACCGTTCCTTCCTTAATGTAATGGTTTTAGCATATGTTTTCTTAGATTTTATTAATTTTTTAGTTTTTGTTATAAATTTGCCAAGTTTTATGTATTTTTTAATTTTTTTATGGCTACTTAAATAAACTTTTTGATTTGATGGTAACTTTTTGTTAGGACAAGGGCTGTCACAGGTCAGATCGATGGTTACCACAGCTGGTGCAACTGAGGATGAAGCGAGCAGTTCATCGTACAAGTTATTTGTTTGGTGCTTTTCATATCTTTGTATTTGTGATTGAAGGTCACAAATAACTTTCTGTGCTCTGCTTAATTCATCCTCTAACATTGAAATCCTTCTTAGAGCCTCTTCATAAGTCTGTATACACTGGTCGAAGGAGCTGACTGCCAACTGTAGCTGGTCGCGCTCCTCTAAAACCTGTGTGTGTGCGCTGTGCAGGCTAGCCAGTTCAGCCTTCAACTGTGAGTTCCTGGAAATTATTACTCTCAGCTCAGCTTCACTATCATCATGTTCCTTCAAAAGTTGTTCATTTAGTTGTTTCAGCGTTTTGAGTTCTTGTAGGGCATTTTTCAGTTTCTGCTGCTCCTCTAGAGCTGCTGCCCGTCTGGTGTGCATTGTAGGGGCCATTTTTACCCAATGCTTGTTCAATACACCTGAAACACACCAAGTGATGTATGTTAGTGGAGGAAAGTAGAAGAGTTCTGAGAGTATTATAGAAAGGAGACTGATTAGATAGAAAGTTACAACTAGGTAAGTAGATAATAGGGATTAATATTTAGACAATTTGGTATGTTACCTAAGTGTACAAGCAACTACCTAAGTACGTATATCACATAAGCAGCAACATAATATGTTGAGGCACAAATAATTAATACAAAAAAGTGAGAGTTGAGAAATTAATAACAATAGCTGTTAGGTACCTAGTGTTATTATTGTTAGGTTTACTTATGTAAGTAAGTACTCAAATGAGATCAAAATGCTAGGTACGCTTCATAAATGAGTAGATGTTGTTTAGGTACAGTTAGTGTCAATTCTGTCTGTGGCAATCTAGGTTATTCTTCAACTTTACTTCCACAGATGAGTCAAGTAAAGTGAGAAAAGTCTTTGCCTTAGTGTGAGGAGGGACGTGTCTCGAAATACTCGAGAATGTACGAATATCGTGTGAGATATGTTATGTGGACTAATATTAAATATGTAATTGTTATTAATAAAGACATAAAAACAATACTCCCCAGGTTTCAGCCGTTGGATGAATCACGTCAACCGACAAATCGTGTAGTTCATGACACGAGCTCACTGTTGTTACTTTCGTCGATAAAACTTGTAAATAACTATTATTATCTATTCAAATATATTTTAAGATCTAATTTATACAAAATATTCAGTAATTATTCGAAATTAAACACTAAATTATTAAAATTTATTTGGATCAGCTGATTTTACGACTTTGCGGCATGACAGCTGCCACAGACTATCAAATAATATATAACATTATAACTATCGTAGTGAGTTTCAAGGTAACGCGTACCGACATCGATTGAGTAAGAAAGTTAAAATCCGTATCCGCGGATCTTGACACCAAATACATACCAAATATATACATTTTTCGGCACAAATCGGGCACATCACTAGTAGATACATTGTTTTTTTTTTCAAAACAGCAACCACCAAATTTTATAATTTTATTACAGTGCTTCACACACGAGGATAGTTTCTAAACTTACTTAAACATACATATCAAAAATTCCGGCACCGGCAGGATTTGAACCTGCGTCTCTCTGGGAATCGCGCCCTGAGCGCCTTTGACCACTAGGCCACGGTTCACTTACCTACCAGTGCCGAAATTTGAGATATGCATCTGTAATCCAGTCTTCTAGACTTCTAGACTGTTTATGCCATCCAGTAGCGATACATTGCAGTATCGAAACTACTTTCAAGGCCCATATTCGATGGAACTCATTGAACGAGGAATGACATATTTTGCGTTAAACTAAATTTTATAATTTTATTACAGTGCTTCACACACGAGGATAGTTTCTAAACTTACTTAAACATACATGTCAAAAATACTACTGCTACTGGATGACATAAACAGTCGCGTTAGAAGACTGGATTACAGATGCATATCTCAAATTTCGGCACTGGTAGGTAAGTGAACCGTGGCCTAGTGGTCAAAGGCGCTCAGGGCGCGATTCCCAGAGAGACGCAGGTTCAAATCCTGCCGGTGCCGGAATTTTTGATATGTATGTTTAAGTAAGTTTAGAAATTATCCTCGTGTGTGAAGCACTGTAATAAATGATAAAATTTAATTTAACGCAAAATATGTCATTCCTCGTTCAATGAGTTCCATCGAATATGGGCCTTGAAAGTAGTTTCGATACTGCAATGTATCGCTACTGGATGACATAAACAGTTGCGTTAGAAGACTGGATTACAGATGCATATCTCAAATTTCGGCACTGGTAGGTAAGTGAACCGTGGCCTAGTGGTCAAAGGCGCTCAGGGCGCGATTCCCAGAGAGACGCAGGTTCAAATCCTGCCGGTGCCGGAATTTTTGATATGTATGTTTAAGTAAGTTTAGAAATTATCCTCGTGTGTGAAGCACTGTAATAAATGATAAAATTTAGTTTAACGCAAAATATGTCATTCCTCGTTCAATGAGTTCCATCGAATATGGGCCTTGAAAGTAGTTTCGATACTGCAATGTATCGCTACTGGATGGCATAAACAGTCGCGTTAGAAGACTGGATTACAGATGCATATCTCAAATTTCGGCACTGGTAGGTAAGTGAACCGTGGCCTAGTGGTCAAAGGCGCTCAGGGCGCGATTCCCAGAGAGACGCAGGTTCAAATCCTGCCGGTGCCGGAATTTTTGATATGTATGTTTAAGTAAGTTTAGCAACCACCAAGTTTCCTGCTGGTTCATCTCCGAACAAGTGGTAGATTCACTCGACGATTCGAAAGCACTTTTAATAAGTTTATTGGAATAAAAAAATATGAATTTGAGTTTCTAGCTGATGTCCGCGTGGTTTGAGGGTTTTTTATTCGCGCGGGAATTCTTTTATTTTCCGGGATAAAAAGTAGCTTATCTGTTATTCCAGACCATGATCTATATGTCGTAATTGTGTGTTCAACTGGCACAATTTATTTATTATTTATAGAATGGCAGCACTGATTTTATGTTGGTATTGCATTATTATTGTATCGAGAGTTGGTAGACATGCATAATTGGACCAATAGCGAACGAACGCGGGTATTTTTTGCAAGATGGCGTCATTAGTGGTGGGGCAAAAGTTTAGATGGACGAGGCAGGGAGTTGAGTGGGGAATCAGAGTTAGTTCGGACGTAATTTTTGAGTGGAGTGGTAGTGATGTGCAACATAACTGCAGTGCGGTGAGTCACTCTGTGTCGTTCCAATTTATTATTCATTTTATATTTAATATCCGATCCAGATCCATTCAGTCGTTCTAGTGTGATTGAGTAAGAAACATCCATACATTCATCCATCCTAAATTTCGCATTTATAATATTAGTGTAGGTGCACACACAGACCTACCTACATGCTGACGTAAACATGACGCGGCCACGTTAGCTAATCACCTACATGATGACGTAAACATGACGCGGCCACATTAGCCAATCACCTACATGATGACGTAAACATGACGCGGCCACGTTAGCCAATCACCTACATGATGACGTAAACATGACGCGGCCACGTTAGCCAATCACCTACATGATGACGTAAACATGACGCGGCCACGTTAGCCAATCACCTACATGATGACGTAAACATGACGCGGCCACGTTAGCCAATCACCTACATGATGACGTAAACATGACGCGGCCACGTTAGCCAATCACCTACATGATGACGTAAACATGACGCGGCCACGTTAGCCAATCACCTACATGATGACGTAAACATGACGCGGCCACGTTAGCCAATCACCTACATGATGACGTAAACATGACGCGGCCACGTTAGCCAATCACCTACATGATGACGTAAACATGACGCGGCCACGTTAGCCAATCACCTACATGATGACGTAAACATGACGCGGCCACGTTAGCCAATCACCTACATGATGACGTAAACATGACGCGGCCACGTTAGCCAATCACCTACATGATGACGTAAACATGACGCGGCCATGTTAGCCAATCACGTGCCGCCGACTGAATCACGATAACGAAGTTCTTTGTGGATTGTACTATGTATAGAACTTTCAACCCACAACAGTTGGCCCAGTTGGAAGCCCCGAGCATGGCACCATTGGCATCAAATTAAAATTAACCCTGATAAAAACCTTAATCGAAGTCACACATTCAGTACAAACGATTTTAATTTATGATACGTATAGTACACGAATACAATATTGAGCTCTATATCAATGTTATTAAGGTCAGTTATGGTGATCATGTATTAGTCAATGAGTAACCTTATACGCGTGCGGTATGTTGCGCATCTCCTCCATCTTGTGGGGCGCTATCCCCGTCCCGCTGGCACCGGCGGCCGGCGGCGCTTCGGGCCGGCACGCGGGAGGCTGTGGTTCCGTGCGTACCGGTACGTAGCGTCTGCACTCGCTCAGTTGCCTGCCACATCGACAACAAATGAATAGGAGTATATTACAAGCACCCTACGTATGTGATGGACGACTATAAGATTAATGTTTGGTTCAGTAGATATTTAATTTAAATAATTGTTTGTTATTTTATCTTTAGTTTTATTACTTATATTGTGGAATTTGTTATGAGTTTTAATTTATTTGTATTTTATTTATTTATTTATGTATTTTAAGGGTTCCGAACCTCAAAAGGAAAAAACAGAACCCTTATAGGATCACTTTGTTGTCCGTCCGTCTGTGTGTCAACTGTCAAGACCCTTATTCTCAGGAACGCATGGAGGTATCAAGCTGAAATTCATATCAAATACTCAGGTCTACTTTCCCTTGGAGCTGTGAAAAATCAAACTTCAAAGCCAACGCAATCAAAAGATACAGCCGTTTATGCTGAAAATTTTCGACACTCGCAAACGAATCAAAACCTACAGGGTACTTCCCGTAAACTCAGAATCTTGAAATTTGGTGCGAAGCAACGCCAAAAATATTTTTAATAAAATATTTTTATTATATGATGTAACAAAAACTTTGTTTTTCGCAATTATTCCTATATCTGTGCTTTATGGCGTTGCTGAAAATGAAGAAATGGCTGAATGCATGCTGATATTGTGTTCACAACGAATAAATAAACCCGGCGTGACCTAGTGAGAGTGCACGCGACCTAGTGAGAGTGCACGCGACCTAGTGAGAGTACACGCGACCTAGCGAGAGTGCACGCGACCTAGTGAGAGTGCACGTGACCTAGTGAGAGTGCACGCGACCTAGCGAGAGTGCACGCGACCTAGTGAGAGTGCACGCGACCTAGTGAGAGTGCACGCGACCTAGCGAGAGTGCACGCGACCTAGTGAGAGTGCACGTGACCTAGTGAGAGTGCGGCTCACTCACCGCGCGGTGACGTGGACGCGCGCCGCGAACCGCCGCACGCTGAGCTGGCGACAGTTGAGCGCGCCGCCGCGGCTGAGCCTCCACTCGGGGATGTGCTCCACGGGCGTCAGCACGACGCGAGACAGCAGCAGCAGCTTCGCGTCTGAAACGAGACAACCGGCCGAGTTTTGTCGTTGTGGTGTCTTCTCAACAGGCAGGCAAAAACTGAAGTCGAGTAGGACGATTATTATCACTAACATAATACTATTATTGACCGAGCGAAGCGAAGGTCTCTGAGTCTACTTGAGTGAATTTGCATTTTGAATTTGCAGAGTCCAAAAATATTTTTGTTTTAATTTTTCCCTTAAAATTGACGAAATGGGGGGTTCTCAAAGTGGAGATTTTCTAACGTCCAAAGTTGACCTCAGAACTCTAAATTTACTGAAATGCTGAGCCTGAAACATGATCAGTTATTTGACTTATATCCTGTACTTGAACAACAAATACTAAAATTAGATAAATATTATATGGATACGAAATTATTTAATTTTTAATGAGCCTTAGTATTTACAACAGATCTTCACAATAATGTCAATAGATGGCGCCGCTAGGTCTCAGTTCGGGGCGAACCACTAGTTATGTTAGTGATAATAACCGGTAACCTATTAACGCCCACTGCTGGGAACAGGCCGTCATACTCTCATAGGAGAGGAAACCCGCATTGGAGCAGCGTGGAGGGTGGAGCTCTAATTCCCTCTCTCCTATGAGAGTCTGAGGGCCTGTGCCCAGCAGTGGGCGTAATAGGTTGTAGTGGTGGTGGTGGGGTACTTACAATTCCAGCTTGGTGCAAAAATGTGATCCTCAGTGCGGACTTATGGCCTGAGGGCATAGTGTACCGTCGCTATAGGGAAGCGAGGGAAAAATCCCTAACGAAGTAGTTATTTTATAATGTTTTTATCACAGAGTACATTGAATATAGGGGTATAGAGTTAACACTCAGAATTATTGCATTAGCGCCATCTAGCGAAAAACGACGTCCCTAAATCTTCATGGTATTTTTTATATTATAGTAGGTACCTGGGTGACCGAGCTTTGCTTAGAATATCATGTTTTTTCTGAAAATTATATATTTAAAAAAAAGAAAACTAAAAGGAATGGAGAGACATCTGGAGTCTGGACTCGAACCGGTGTCTTCGAGTTTGGGACCGCTTAATTTCCCATCTGAGCTATCTTAACCTTGTTCATAGTGGCGAAATTTTACCTTCGTATTCTGATGATATTATAGCAGTTTTCCATTGCCTGAAACACGGATATAAAGCGACATTTTCTAAAAATGATCAATCATTTAAATTGTTTTAGATTTTAGATTAATTCCCAAAAGTAATTTCCAAAAGTCAAATCATATTTTGAATTAATTGATTTGGCTTTTGGAAATCACTTTCGAGACAAGGAATTTAGGCAAATAGAACAGTTTAGCGATTGGACAGTTTATTATGTTTCTTTTTCTTATAAAAGCCAAATTTTCGAGTCCAAATCGTTAGACATATCAGTGTCTAGGCTCCTAGGGGGTTGCGCGTAATTCCAATGAAACAGGTAAAGGTAAAGTCGTCGGAGTCCAGGATTCAATAGCGCCATCTACTGCGATGTGGACGAACTTTTTTTCTCTAAGAAAAAATATTTATATGGAGTGTTAGAACACTGGTTTTTATCTTTTAAGTATTCTGTATTTTATAATATGGGCCTTGTTGCCTGAAATAAATGAATAATAATAAGCCTGTCGGGATACGGGGCTCGCCCGGGCGTGTGCCACCACAGACAGCTCAGGCTACCTGGACTAGTTGTTTCAGCCTTGCTACTCTAGGCTGGGGCCGCACCTGTTTAAGGTTGGCCTTGGGGTTGTATCAAATTTATGTGTAAATTTTATGGGTGTATGTATAGTCCAGTGATCGTAACCGGTCAAGTGTGTAGCGGCCTTCGCAGTGATCAAAAAAGGACATGACCAGAAACTGCCCTCCGATTCGGGACAATGTGCAGGATTTCCGTTTTTACAGTAAGGATTAAAAATTAAAACCGAAATTATTATGGATACAAAAAACAATAAGTTAATTGTTTAATTCTTGAGCATCCGCTTTCCTCTTTTAGGCACTACTCCATTTTGACGTTTGATGCCTAATAATATTCTTGTAATCCATTACATGAATACCATTTAAGTACCTCTGTCACTACGTTATGAAAAGGAAATGTATGTTTTGTTAATAATTATTTTTATTTTTTGACAAGCGTTAATGAAACATATAGTTGATCTAACGAAGCAATTTTAAATAATCACTGCGTTTAAAGGAACGCCTTTTGACATTGCATCTGTCTGCCATCTGTGGTCGAGTAGTTGAACTCGCTAGCCATAACGTCTAGCGCCATCTAGTGTGGGAAAGCAGCAGTACAATGTAACGTGATTTATTAAAAGAATTCCCCACCGGCCACCGACGACACCGTGACCAGACACCACGCGGCGATCGTACAACAGGTAGAGGACTTCCTGTCGAGCCCGACTCCTCCGTTCCGGGGAGACGACTTCATCTCCCCGTCCGAGCTGAGGAAGGCCGTCTTCCGACTTCCTAAAAGGAAGGCGCCAGGCTACGACGGGATCCCGATCGCCGCCCTACAGCAGCTGCCGAGAAGAGCTCTCGTTGCATTAGCGAGACTCTTCAACGGCGTACTCCGTACCGCTCATTTCCCGGAGTCATGGAAATTGGGGAAAGTTATTACTATCCCCAAACCGGGAAAGGACCGCCGCCTACCAGGAAGCTACCGCCCCATCACCCTCCTGCCGCACATCACCAAGCCGTTTGAGCGTCTGTTGCTGCGAAGACTTGCCCCGCACCTTCGTCCGCGTGCTGAGCAGTTCGGCTTTCGCAGCAACCACTCAACGACGCTCCAGCTGGCGAGAGGACTGCACTATATCGCCAGTGAGAGGAATCGTGGCCACTTCACCGTCGGGGTCTTCCTCGACATCGAGAAGGCCTTCGACCGTGTGTGGCACGGTGGACTCCTGGCGAAACTCCTCTCGACCACCCTACCACCCGCGATCGTGCGGCTGGTAGCCTCATTCCTGGAAGGCAGGTCCTTCCGAGTGGCCGTTGAGGGCGCGGACTTCCAGCCGCATCCGATACGGGCCGGAGTACCCCAGAGCAGCTGCCTGTCCCCGTGTCTCTACGCGGTATACACGGACGATATCACTACCCTCGCCGACCATCTGCGCGAGGGGAAGGAAGACGTGCTGTTGTCGCTTTACGCCGACGACAGCGCGTACTTCGCGTCGTAGTATCACCTAATCGTCGCTACAAACCGCATGCAACGTCTGCTGGACTTGCTTCCGGAATGGCTGGACAAGTGGAGAATGACCGTCAACGTGGGGAAGACGGCCGCCATTTTGTTCGGCGCCCGGAAACACATGCGTCAGCTCAAATTGCGAGGACAGGACATAGAGTGGCAGACTTCGGTGCGCTACTTGGGGTGCCACATTGACGCCGGCCTGGCCATGGTTCCCATGATTGATCATGTTGTGAACCACGCCACGGCTGCCGCGTCGATGCTGCACCAGGTCCTCACCTCAAGCCTCTCACCGAAGACCAAGCTATGGATCTACGGAGCCTTTGTCCGCTCACGGCTGACGTACGTGGCTCCCGCCTGGTATGCGCTGTGTTCTGCATACCAGAAGAGCCGCCTACAAGTCCGGCAGAACAAGTGCCTGCGCCAAATCGTGGGAGCTCCGAGGTACGTGAGGAACGACGTGATCCATCGCGACCTCAAGACGCCCACCGTGGAGGGGTACATCCCTACACTCGCGCGGCGCATGTTGGCGCGCGCAGACAACGGGCCGTACGAACACCTCCACGGGATCGCGCCGCCGACCACCCGACCTCCGACCGGGCGTCCACTACCTCGTGAGCTCCTACGATCACCATCACCTGCGCGGCACGCAGGCGACCGTAGCGACGTCGAAGACGCGACTCATACCGGATTTGACACCGACTCCGCGCGCAGCGGCGACCTTATCGCCCGCGACGCGGAGTCCACCGACTTTGACACAATTTCGGCGCGCGAGAGCGACCCCATTGCCCGCAGCGCCGAGACCCCTGGACGAGACACGGGTCCTGCACGCGGAGGTGACGTCACCCTCAGTGCGGGCCCAACACCGGATATGACACCCGACCTAGGGGCCCGCAGCCTACAAGGCAGGTCCTAGCCGATTTCCCGGCTTAGATAGATAGATAGATGATTTATTTGTTCACGAAAACAATTCACAATTTGTGCTTACAGAAGTAAGTCAATTATTGATTACTTATTGCCTTTTACAATCGTTCGTGAACAAATAAGGTTCCTCGCTCAGCATAAAGCCGCAGCAAGCTGCAGCGCTGGTTTTCAGGAGGAGCCTTAAAGTGTTCATCAGTGCTCAAAGACACCCACCGGGGCACAGAGTTGCGAGTTGCCCCGCGAGGCCCGAAGGGGCAAACGGAGAAGACCCGCGCTGCTGATTAAAAGAATTACATAATTGTTGCAAATATAGTTTTATTATATCAGTATTATCCTCATCCCTGCCCAAATAATGCAGAGCTTAATTTTTTCCTGAACAACGTGGTCGAATAGTTGAAAATAATTGTTTAGACTCGCTAACCACAACGTCTAGCGCCATCTAGCGTGGGAAAGCAGCAGAGTTTTGGTGAAACTTTTCTTTATTTACTTTAATTTTTGTGAGCCTTCAGACTTCTGAAACGGTTTTATCTGAAAAGTATAAAATATAACAATTGCAATAATAAGAAAATCTTTGCTGCACATTGATTTTTGACACCTAGGCAAGCTCCCATAGTTGGCCTGGTCAAGTCATTTCGATCCACGCGGACGAAGTCACCGGCATCAGCTAGTATTCCCACGAATATTTTTCGCAGTTTTCACGTATCAAAAATGAATTAAGTCTATGTGCAAACACTTACCGATGGAATTGCGTGCATTGCCAACGTCACTGCACTGGTCGCTGTCACTGCACTTGTCACTGTCACTGCGCTTGTCGCTGTCACTGCCGCTGTCGCTGTCCACTTCAGTCGATGCGCTCGCTTCGCTGTCGCCGGACAGTGCACCTTTCGAGTTAGTATCTTTTGAAGTGACATCCTTGAAACAATCGCGAGGTACCTTCTTATAGTAATTATCTACTAATTTTCTTTTTAATGACAACCTCGACAGCCTAGCATTATTATTACTTGATTTATTTTGTTTATCCGTATGCTTGTTTGCACTTGAATGATTTTCAATTTCATCCGGTTCACTTTTCACTTTAGGGTCACTCTCACTTTTGTTTTCACTGGGCGATTGTTTTTCACTTTTTATTACGCTATTACTAGTATTTTTGTCACCTAGAGCATTCAATACATCATTGTCCTGGTTAGCGAAATATTTTTCTATTTCATTCAAATCAGAGTCATCTTCAAACATGATTCTTATTTTACCTGCCTGCGAATTTGATTCTTCTGTAGTTTCTAGACTATCTGCAATATTTGCATTACCTTGATTTGCAGAATTACTACTATCCTTTTCACTTTTAACTGCAGATGTATTTAAACCTGTTACAGACATATTTCGCTGTAAGGTTTGTATATTTTTAGTAAGTTCTTCTATTCGTGACGTATCTATAAATTGTTCAGATATCATTATATTCGCTGTTTTTTTACTAGAATTGCCAGTTTCTTTGGTTTTAACAATATCATCAGTAGTTTTAGTATTTCCTTGTGGTATGTTTGAATTGTCGTCATCTTTAGGTTCAGTTTTGATAACCTTAAGTCTAGGATTTTGATCACCCTGTTTAGTACTATCTTCGTTTGCTTCTGCTTCATTGTCAGAGTCGATTTCGATGACTTCCTTGTCTGGTTCAATAATTTCTGGTTCGTCGTCACTCCAATCCAACAGATCTGTCATCACGTCGCTCATTGCTGAAATTCAGTACAAAATATATTATAGCGGGTGGCCACGGAGAAAAAGTACTTTATGAAATTTCACTCGAAGGAAACATTTCTCTATTCTCTCTTCATTTTCTCGAGCCGTAATCAAGCATTTGGTTTTTCCGACAAGAAATTCTCAGTACTAGCCCGGAGTTAGGAAGTCGGCGGTGTTTCACTCCCGCGCCTCGGAGAGCACGTTAAGTCGTCGGTCCCGGTTCTTATAACTAACATGATAATAGTCGTTAAAGCTCGCCAACCCGCATTGGAGCAGCGTGGTGGGTGTAAGCTCTAATTCCCTCTCTCATATGAGAGTGGGACGTTAATGAGCTGTAGTGAGAGTGTGATATTGTTTAAAACAAATAGTACAATAACTTACACACGGTGCTCGGTACATCGGTCGGCGTCGCGTCGGCCGGCGCCTGCGCAGACAGTGGAACATTAGAAGGTATTCAAGTACCACCACTGTTCAGAGGATTAAGGGTTGAATCTCGAAACCTTTATCGCGAGGAAACCCGCATGCCTGACAGTTCGCCATAATCTTAAATAATTAGCATTCATAATTTACTTTCAAAATTATTTATAGGTACCTAATGTTTCAAAATTTATGTGTAAAGTCTGCTGCACGTCACTCCGTTAATGTTGTGGACTCTTGATTAAGCCCTTCCATTGAGAGAAGATCTGTGCTCAGTAGCGGGGCCTAGTTATGGTAAGATTTTGTTTTTTTTTTAAAAGAGAAGGAAGGAAAGACTCCGCGGACGAAGCCCGAGACATTGGTTTGACCAAATAAAAGAATTGATCAACACTCGATCGGTTTGCAGTGCCTTTCTCACGGCCTCCAATAAGGAGAGATGGTGTAATACCTTGAAGGCGATAATATCTCGAGAAGAAGAAAAAGAGCAACTGCAGAGTTTCTTCTCAGTAGAACTGCTTTCCGAACTGGATCATAAGTGACACAAGTTGTCCTACATCAAATAAATAATTTCATTTTTATTTTCAATGACGATGATGATGATGACGGTGGTAGTGACAATGAAGGAGACGATGACGGTGTCGGCGGGAGAGGCTTACGTCTGCGCAGCGCGCCTCGTCCGCCTCGCGCGCCTCGTCCGCCTCGCGCGCCTCGTGCACGCGGCGCTCGCGCACGAGTTGCGGCCACAGCGCCAGCGGTGACGTCACCACGTGCGGGAACCTGCGCACGAGGGGCTCACCGTTACACATATTAAAAACAAATGGCAGTTACAGTTTTAAGGTTCATATTTAAAATATTTTAAATATAAACCTTAAAACTAAGCCATACAAGTTATATATATATATATATACAAGGTGTAAGTTAATTAGTATAACATACCCGCGGCTACCCATGTTAGATGGTGTATAGATATATTGGAAAAATGTCATAAGACGTGTAGCTCATATCCTGGGGGAGTTACGTGGACTTCAAAATTTTTACATAAATGTTGAGGTGGCATCCCTTAAAACAGCTGATTCAATATCAATGAACTGCGAACAATACGACGTATGTTAAGCCTCGTCGCCAGTGCGAGCGTTGCGATAAAATCCATTCGCGATATTAAAGTAATCATTATTCGGCATGCAATTAAATTCTCAAAGCAAAAGCCCGGCTAGAACTTACGTATTGTTGTAAAAAAAATGCCCGACTAGTATCGGACTTCGTAAGTCGAAGTCAGTCACTTATCCTTACTTTATGAGCCGCCTTTCCCTGTGATTAATTTCTCGACTTACTTCGTTTAACTTTTGATCAATAATTAATTATTCTGTGTAGTTTGTTCTTTCAATGATATTTTGCAAATTGTAATGAATTGCCAAATTGCATAACGATACGATAATAATTATTATATTATCGCTTGTAGTACAGTTCTGACTTTAGGTGTAGAAGGAACAAAGGACTCCACAGGGTTGCCAAAATTTATTTTCCATAGTTAACTAATTAATTTTGTATGGAAGTTTTTGATGATTAATTTTGACTTTTTAACTCTACCATAGTGTTTATAACGTCAAAATGGCATGGGTAGCCGCCGGTATGTTATACCATTTACCTTACACCTTGTATATATATACTTAAGACCTTTTGTTTTAAGAAGAACGGTGTCGGTCACCGTGTTCCATATTTTTACCCCATTACCAAAAAGTGCTCAACGCGGCTAAAGAAGTTTTCACTTCAGCGATAATTTATTAATTTTTTATTTTTTTTATTTTTGTTTATTTTAGGACACCCAACAGGTTACAATACATTAACAAAGAAAAATATATAATAGTAAATAGAGTTATATGCACTATTGTATACCCACTTAGAGGTTGCCACAGGTATGTTTAAATTACACTATAGTCCGAAAAAATTGAAAATAATAAAGAAACGGAAAAATAAAATAAAAAATAATTACACAAACAACTACCAAAATTAAGTGATGAGATCCAGCAAGCTGAAGCAAACAGCTAGACTGGATCTAGTGCATTTACACAATAAACAAATTGAACATCAAAGACATATTCTAGTCTAAACCTAAAAACTAATAATACTTAAAGTAGACAGGAAAATAAGTCTATATAACACCAAAAGTAATCAAATATATTCATTCCTGTACTGTGATCTGAAATGATCCAGCAACTTCTTTCGAAACTTAGGAAAGTTCACCAATGATGTCATATCTATAGCCTTACTTAAGCTATTATAAGAAGTCAACATTACAGGTGCGGAGTTCCCCAAATTAGTTTTAGAAAAACCAGATTTGAAAGGCAAGTAGTTACTGACTCGACTGTACGGCCTAGGTATCCTAACAGAAATTTAGATTTAAATAGTAGATTTGACGCATCAAGAGCCTCGTTGACTAATTTGTATAGAAAACCTAAATCTAGAAGTTTCCTACGGTCTGCCAGAGTCAATAGATTGTAAAGTTGCAGTCTGAAATAATAGCTGGAGTTTTTATTACAAGACTTATCACCAAAACAAACATGATGTAAGAAGCGCTTTTGTATTCGTTCTATCCTCATCGAGTGTACATTGTAGTGAGTATTCCAGGCAACAGAACCATACTCAAGTATACTCCTTGTCAGCGCATTAAACAGCAGAATTTTAGTATTCGAGTCTCGTAAGTTTTTACAGCTACGTTTAATAAACCCAGTACTCTTAGAGGCTTTTTTACATACGAGTATGTTATCTATGTGAGTAATAAAACTTAATTTATGATCGATATAGATTCCTAGGTCCCTTATACAATCTAAATTCTTAACAATATTTCCATTTATTTCATACGAGAATTGAATTGGATGAACTTTTCTATGAAACGAGATATGATAACATTTCGAATGATTCAATATCATTTTGTTAGCTCTGCTCCACTGAGTTAGACGATTCAGATCTTCCTGTAACAAAATAGCATCATTGACAGAATTGATAGCTCTAAATGCCTTCAGATCGTCCGCGTACAGTAGAACTTCCGAGTAGATAAAACAGTTAATGACATTATAAATAAATATATTAAAAAGTAATGGACCAAGTATAGATCCCTGAGGAACTCCAGAGTGAGCAATATAATTAATAGACGACTCGAAACCACCCATAATCACTGTCATTTGTCTGCCAACTAGGTACGACGCAAGCCAGTGCAGAATATTTCCGACAAAACCATAATATTTTAACTTGCAAATTAGTAGGTTATGATCGACTAAGTTTCAGAAAAGTAAAAGCTTTCGAGAAGTCTGTATAAAGCCCATCAACCTGCGTATTTCTGTCAACATGTGATGATAAGTAGTCTACATATGTAACCAGATTTGAAAGAGTTGATCTAAGTTTGAAGAAACCATGCTGTTTAGTTGACAAGATAGATTTCATATGCCAATTTATGTGAGGGCAAACAAGAGACTCAAAAATTTTTGACAATATAGGTAGCTTTGAAATCGGCCGGTACTTAGTGACATCCCTTCTATCCCCGTCCTTGAAAACAGGAACTATAAGTCCAAATTTCCAAGTCTCCGGGAATACCCCCTCAGAGAGCGACCTATGACCTATGGCAGTAAGGGGAGTAGCGAGCGTCTTGGCACAGTTCTTGATAAATATAGCAGGAACTTTATCAGCTCCGGCACCTTTATGTGTGTCAATTTTTAAAAGTTTGTTGTTTACGTCATCGACTGAAAGAGTCAAATTACGAGTATCTAGAACAGCGTTATAGTCTTGCCTGTTGTCAACTGTCCAATCAGTTGTGAATGGGACACTAGAGGTACCAGACGTTGAATTATAAACACTTGCAAAGTGATTTGCAAATTGATCACATATACTAATGCTATCGTTATATGTTTGATCGTTATGAACCATAGATGCGGGAATTTCACACTTGTTATTACGGCTTTGGCGTACCTTAAGAGGTACGTCCAAAAGTACTTCGTGTTAGCCTTAATACTAGCCTCCACACTATCAGTATAGTTTTTATAACAGGAACTTATGAGCACCTCACACCTAGATCTCAACAATTTCAACTCAATTTCATCGAGTGGATTTCCATATTTCCTAAATTTTATCCTACATTTATCCTTTTCCTTAACTCGTCTAATTAAGCATCTCGAGTACCAGTGTGGATATTTGTTACTTTTGATAGATTTTAGCGGTATTCGAGTTTCGATAATACTACTGATAACAGAGTAGAAACGAGAAACCATATCTTCAACGTTTGGTCAGTCAGAGAAAACTTGAATCCACGAAATTTTTTCAAGGTCACTATTAATCAGATCATAATCTGCTGAAAAAAAATCAAGCTTTTTGCTTATTTTTGAGGTGACAAACTCATCAGCTATCATATCTAGGGAGATTTCTAATGCGGGATTGTAGTTGTCCAGTTTACTAAGACAGATCATGCAATTGTTTACTTGAATATTAGTAACATTACTCAAGACTAGGTCTAGAGTCTTGTTATAACAATTACGAATGCCATTATATTAAGTTGTTTTCGGACATGAAATCAATAAGACAAGTACCTACATGCGAGTTATAATTATTAGGCAAAAGAAGGCCTTGGGAAAGTTGCCAATTTATAGCAGAAATATTAAAGTCACCAAGAATTAAGGTACTCTCCTGTTCTAAAATGGCATTAGATGCTTTATCTGTGAAACGTTCTAAGACATCGAAACTAATTGGAGATGGTAGGTACACGGTGCATAGTGATAAGGTGTGAGACACAGATCCGGACTTGTTCACTATATTAATCCATAGACATTCAGAAGACCCTTCCCACTCGAACATTCTATGACATTTATAGTTTTTCAGCACTGCAATCATGATTCCCCATAAGAATGCAAATGAATACATTCATAAGAATGTAGGTGATATAAAGTTGACATAAATACATATTAATGGTGTATAAGTATTAACCTCTTGAGGGTATAGATCGACTATAGACAGACTATAGCGCCACAAACTTATCTGACCCAGTGACAGCTTCGCTAGTACATATACTGTTGAACGCAGAGACTGCATATCCATTTTAAATACACTGCTAGATAAAATACACTTTTATTTAGCAATTTATGCACAGATACAGGTCATTGACGTAACGCCATTACCGTCTAGCCCATAGAGCAGTGTTGCCACCATAGATTATGCAGGCAATGATACCATATCGCACTGCTAGATCAAAACTCAGACAACTCAAAACAGGTCATTCAGTAGGTGAAAAACGGTATTTCTGAAATTTTTGTTACTAATGTTTTTTTTTTTTTTTTATTGCGTAATAAGCTTGCGCTTGACGACAATCATGCTTAGTGCAAAGCAATGATGAGGTCTAGGTTGGAACGCGCTTGCCTAGAAGATGCCTATTCACTCTTGCCTTGAAGGTACTTAAGTTATAAGTAGCAGGAAACACGTGCGCCGGGAGGGTGTTCCACACCCTAGCGGTTCGTATCAGAAACGTCGAGCAAAAACGCTTCGTGCGAGCAAATTGAACGTCAACCACATAAGGGTGCCAACGCTCACGGTTTCTCGCTGTCCTGTGGTAGAACGGAGAAGGAGGAACAAGGTTGTGAAGTTCCAAAGCACACTCCCCATGGTATATCCGATAAAAAACCGATAAGCAGGCGACATTGCGTCGGTGTTGTAGACTGAGCAATTTCGCCTGCGTAAGTGATTGATCGCCAATAATTCTTCGAGCACGGCGATCTATCGAGTCTAATGCATCGAGTTGGTACTTGGCGGATCCATCCCAAAGGTGGCAGCAATACTCCATGCCAGAACGAACTTGTGCCTGATAAAGAGTGAGGCGCTGTTCTGGCGTGAAGTACCGCTTTACTTTGTTCAGGGTACCAAGTTTTTTGGCAGCTGATTTGGCCTTTGACTCGATACATTTCCCGAAATTGAGTTTGGGAGAGATGTCAATACCCAAGAGCTCAATGTGATCACTAATCGGTACGGATATACCATGGAAAGTTGGAGCCAAGGTGAAGGGGCTCCTCTTTGCGGTAAATACACACGCTTGTGTTTTGGTGGCGTTAAACTCGACTAGGTTGGCGTCACCCCAATCGGACACCTCCTTAAGAGTCGAGTTAGCGCGATCTACCAAGGCCTCTCTTTGCTCAAGTATCTCAGAAGCACTGGCTCGAGAAGCGGACATGTATCTCTCCGTAACAGTGCTGTCATCAGCGTACCCAAAGATACCGGGTTTTAGGAGATCGTTGATGTGCAGCAGGAAAAGTGTTGCGGAGAGAACAGACCCCTGAGGAACACCGGCATTGACAGCCATTAGGTCAGAGGAACAGCCGTCGACGACCACCCGGAATGACCTGTCACTCAGGAAATCAGATATCCAGTTGCAGAAACCAGCGGGAATCCCGTACGCGGGGAGCTTGCTGAGAAGACTGCCGTGCCAGACCCGGTCAAAAGCCTTCGATATATCAAGAGAGACAGCAAGTGCCTCGCCGTGCTTCTCGATGGCTTCGCCCCATGTATGTGTGGCATATACTAGAAGATCCCCAGTAGACCGATTTTTCCGAAAGCCGTACTGACGGTCTGACAGAAGATCGTTTTCTTCTAGGTATGCTAGGAGCTTCTTGTTAAGCACACGTTCCAGACTCTTACAGAGGATAGATGTGATGGCAATAGGTCTGTAATTGGCCGGGTCAGCACGACTCCCCTTTTTCGGTACTGGCTGCACGTTTGCAACTTTCCACGACTTGGGGACTTGAGAAGTTTCAAGAGAGAGGCGGAACAAGCGTGTTAGCACAGGAGACAACTCAGGAGCACAATTCCGTAGAACGACTGCAGGTATACCGTCAGGACCACTGGCCTTACTCACATCGAGGTTCCGAAGAGCTTTAAGGACCTCATGCTGGTGTATGCGTAACTCCGGCATAGTGGAATCACATGGTGTGAGCGTGGGTGGGATGCTACTACCAGCATCGAGCTGTGAGTTTCCTGCGAACAGAGACGCAAGCAGATTTGCTTTGTCTGTTGCAGTTACGGCCAGTGATCCATCGGGTTTCTGCAGAGGAGGCAGAGAGGAACGGCAAAAGTTCGTCTCAACCGACTTCGCGAGTGACCAGAAAGCTTTACTACCGCTGGGGTACGTAGCTAGCTTACGTCCAATGCGATTAGTGCGGCTGAAACGAGCCTTCTCTAAGACCCTTTTGTAGGACTTGGTGGCAATATTGAATTCTCTTTTCTTTAGTTTGACGTCCGGAGCCTTGAGCACGCGCGCGTCTGCCCATGCCACAAACGCAGAGTGCTTACGGGCCACTGCAGCTGCACATTCTGCGTTGTACCACGGGGAGGTCTTGCTATCAGACGATACGTCAGAAAATGGTATAAAATATTCCATTGCCTGACGTATCACTTCTGATATAGCACACTCACAGCTCGACGGATCGTTGGTAGAGAAACAAGCTTGCCGCCACGGATAAGATGCAAGGAAGTGCCGCATCTCGTCCCAATCTGCTGACCTGTATCGCCACACCCGCCTCTTAACAGATGGGTCAGAGGCAGGAGGGTAATAGTTGGATACAGATTTCACCAGACAGTGGTCAGAGGTGCCCAATGGGGCGGAAACTGAAACCGAAAAACTGTCTGGATCTGTTGTCAGCAGAAGGTCCAAGCAATTGGGTGTGTGTCCGTCGATATCCGGTATCCGAGTGGCTTCCTGAACTAACTGAGAGAGATCTAGCGACAGTGCAAATTTGCGCGCCTCTCTCCCAGCATGGTCAGTTTTCTGGAATGGGAACAGCCACTCCTGATGGTGGGCATTGAAGTCCCCCAGAAATACAAGCTTAGCGGATGGATATCGATTTTGGACTGTGTCAGCCGTTTTGCCCAGGTAATTGAACAACTGAGTCGTCTCCTGGTCACCGCTATGCGAACGATAGATGCACGCATAAATGGTTTGCTCTAACCCTGTATCAACCAGACACCACAGAACAGAAAAGTTCCGTACCTCCAAATTACGGAGACGCTGGCAGCAAATGTTATTACGAGCGTACAAGCACACCCCCGCGCGAGGTTTAAAATTGTGCTCAAGCGCGTATCCGGGGTATTGAAGGTACGCTTCATCCGCTGGGTTTTGAATTTGCGTCTCCGTAAGGAAGAGCAGATGCGGCTTGGCAGTCTCGAGATGGTGGTGGACTGCATTGAGGTTTGAGTGTAGACCTCGGATATTTGCGAGGTGCACTGTAAAGGAGAGGAGGTGCAGCCGCTGTGTTAATCTGCTTATCTTTCTTTTACTTTTCATGTTGTACTGGGGAGTGAATAGGGATGGGAAATATGGAAGTTGTACGAGATGCTACATTCTTGACACACCATAATGTTATGAAATTCAATTTTTTTTTCGATCATAAATATGTTGTGAAATGTTACTGTATGAACTGGGGCTATAAATCAATCAGTTTTACCGATACAACTTTTTTTGAGCTGTTATACTTTAGAGCGGTAACTTTATATAAAAAATAAACCATATTTAGAGTTGAAACTGTTTTATTGAATCATTTTGAGTTAAACTCATGTTAGAATGTTACTTTTTATCCCGGAAAATTCAAGAGTTCCCGCGGGAATCGAATAAACTTGGTCTACGAGGACGAAGTCGCGGGAATCATCTAGTCTAATATAATTCACTAAAATATGACAGTGATACTTAATCAATTATTTTGTTTAATACTCCGTTCAAAATACTTCGTTATTACTGTTCATGTGTTTTCTTTTTGCTTCCTGGCTATTTTTTTTAAATAAGACGTTGCTCATAACTCTGTCGTATTTCAATTTATTTTTCTTAGCCTCTTCTTTCCTCTTGTTATCGCTTCATTAGGTTGGCCGCAGCGATCTTCAGAGGCATCGCTCCGGCCTTCAATTTGCATAGCATTATCATTTTCAGTATCAGAACTTTCATATCAGAGCTTTGATTTCAGTTTCGGTATCAGAACTACTTCTAAAGTGGATTTACTATACTCGCCGGCATATTTAGCGGAACATAAAAAAAAGTCCATAGTTAAAAAAATATGGTTTTATTTTAAAATCTACTTACTACACTTCTTTTGTTATTTAATGTTTCATTTGTTTTACTTAAAATGAGATCACATTAAGAACAGATTTTGCGAGTAAAGGCTATTTGTGAAAAATGGTACATTTTTGAACTTTTCATGTAACCGGGAAAAGTGAAATTTAATATTAAAATAACAATTAATTAAATTAGAAAAATGGTGATTAATATCGCGTATTTCCTCCACGTGCTCTTATTAAAGTTTCTACCCGTCTAGGCATACTGAGAATGATGTTATCGATGGTCTCCTGGGATAGTCTCTGCCATTCCTCAACTACGGCGATTCGCAGTTCACCCACGTTGGCAGGAGCTGGAATTCTGGACTTAACTTTTCTTTCCAGCAAGTCCCAAACGTGCTCTATTGGGTTCATATCCGGTGATCTCGCCGGCCACTCCATAACAGTGATATTCATATCATTAAGATAAGCTTGAGTTACCCGAGCGGTATGCGGCCGAGCATTATCCTGCATAAAAACAAAATCGTCACCGATATATGGGGCAAACGGTACGACATTTTCTTCTAAAACTTCTCTGATATAGCGGTCTGCAGTCAGACTCCCTCTGTCAATCACTACCCAAGTCTGTGCGAGCTTCCAAACAAATGCCCGCCCAAACCATTATTGATCCACCACCGTATGCAACTGTAGTTTCAAAATTTGTCTGAATGTATCGTTCTCCTTTGCGTCTGTATATTCTTTGCCTGCCGTCAATTTGATTTAAGAGAATTCTGCACTCATCACTAAACAATACCTTACTCCATTGGTCCGCGTTCCAAAGTCGATGTTCCTGAGCAAAAGTTAACCTGTTTCTACGATGATTTACCTCGAGCCTTGGAGCCTTGGCGGGCACAAATGAACCCAAACCAGCTTCTTCGAGCCTTCTTCGTACCGTACGCTCACTTACGGTTACACCCCGCACTGCTTCTAACTCATGTCGGGCTTGGACGGCCGTCAAACGGGGGTTCCTACGTACACGAAGCCGAATGAAACGATCATCCCTACTAGAAGTGCGTCTTTTTCTGCCTTGTCCTGCTCTTCTCACATAAGTACCGGTCTCCCTGAACCGTTGGATATTGCGATGGATCGTTGAAACTGGTCGACGAAGATTTCTGGATATCACTCTGTAGGTCTGACCATTTCTTCGCATTTCGAGTGCCCTGGCAATCTCCGTTGGGGCTAAGTCAGGCATAATTCAGTCATCAACTCCAGAAAGATACGCGATTAAAAAAAAACTAACAAAAAACAGTATTTCAACGAAATTTTAAATCAAACTCAGAAGAAAGAAATACTCGAAGTTCGCTCCAGATATGGTGTATTTGAATAAAATTAAAACAATTGCATAAAATGTGATGTTCAGTTGTTTTCTCAATTTGAAAATCTTTCTTTTTAAATTAAATGACGTATAAACCAGCCAGCAACCTTATATGATACTGATATCAAACCTTTTTTTTATGTTCCGCTAAATATGCCGGCGAGTGTAGTTACTACACGAGCTACGAGTACTATTAGAGCATGAAGCCTACAAAGATGAATAAGATATTGCCTCAGACTCAGAGGGCAGCTATTGCTAACGTCATTTGGATCAGCATCTGAATTATTTATTACACTTTCATTATCAATGATAGGGGTTAAAGTATGAAACTGCCGTTTTATTGTAATAGGTACTTCGAATTGACATAGAACCTTCATGGTTTGAGATTTTTGAGTGAAATTTTTTTCACATGGTACCTATGTAGTTCGTCTTTTAAAAAATATTCGATTATCGACTTTCAGTTGTTTTTTTATTCAGCTTAAACAAGAAAGATGGATACATCGAAAATTCGAGTGATTTTCAACCGACTTCAAAAAAAGGAGGAGGTTCTCAATTCGACTGTATTTTTGTTACCTCAGAACTTTTGACTGGGTGGACCGATTTGGATGATTCTTTTTTATTTGAAAGGGCATACTTCCCAAGTGGTCCCTTATAAATTTTATCGAAATCGGTCGAGCGGTTTTTAAAATATCAACAATAAAATAAGTACTTTGTATAGCGTGTGCTTGTTGTTGTAAAGTTGGCGCGGGAGTTTGAAGTCGGTTGTTTAAAAAGAATTTTTTATATTAAATTATTGAATACGAGTTCCGACGCGGAACTAACGCGGCAGAAACAGCTCGCAATATCAACGTTGCGTTCGGAGAGGGGGCTGCTAATGTACGCACCGTGCGATTTTGATTTAAACGCTTTCGTGATGGAACCTTTGATTTGAAGAACGAACCACGTGGAAGACCGCCCACACAGGTGAATAACAATGAATTGAAAGAGATGGTGGGAGCCCATCCGAGCCAAACTACCCAGGAATTAGCGATATGGTTTAACGTTACCTTACCAACAATATTGACTCATTTGCGTCAAATCAATAAAATAAAAATATATGAAAAAGAGGTGCCACATGATTTGACTGATCTGCAGAAAGAAACGCGTGTTGCCTTGTTGAATCGATACAGAAATGAAGGAATATTGGATCGAATTCTGACATGTGATGAAAAGTGGATTCTTTACAATAACCGTACGTACGTACGTACCTACGTGATAAAAAGTTTTCTTCTCAGTACAAAATGCTTTACTGATACCACAGTAAAGCATTTTGTACTGCCTTGCGATACATGTCTATCGCAAAGGCATAAATCACCTTCCTATTAGATGGCAGCAATGTATAGATAATAATGGTAAAAAAAATTCAAATTATTTTGATTAAATTCATTTTACATATTTATTTACTTAAAATAATTTCAATTTTTTAATACAAATCGGCAATTTCATACTTTAACCCCTAATTAATATATCTGTCACCGTAAGATTGTAAAAACCGTTATTTTATAATCTAACTCGCGAAATTGTAAACTGTCGAATGATTACAATATAACGGATTATTTTTCGGTAGATTGTAATCTGTTAGGTTTATTAACCCGATAGAACCTAATATTTTATTTATGTCGAACCCTAACCTAACCTACAAGAAAGAGACAAGAAAACGTTAAATGCAATGAATATTTCAAAAATTGACACTTGAAACATTGAACGGTTCACAATCTTTCGACTGTTTATAATCTATCGAAAAAAAGCGTTAGATTACAATCTTAAGGTTTTTACAATATTACGGTGACATATATGTATATAGCTGCTCGTGCTGATTCACTCACTGATTGATCACCTCTCCTTACAATTTTGTATGAAAAAAATTCGTATGAAAGACCAAAAATTCATTCAGAGGAAAATTACGGAGAGCTGATGATTGAGGATTTCGAAGACGGATGAAGAGCACAGCCAGGGTATTGAAGAAAGGTGGGGGGTGCTCGACCAAATGTCACTCGAAACTTCATCCAATTGACAGTGAGTTGAAAAAATATTCAAAATGGCGGATTTAAGATGGGCGCCATACAAATTTCGGCGGTGTCTATCTCGGAGAGTATAAAATATGGAAGAGTGGTTTCTTGGCAAAAGATGATCAGGACATGAAGGTCTACTTGATGGCCAGGAAAAAAATTAAAGATGGCGGAATTTATTTTTCCATAGAAAATGTATGACGAATATTGAAGAAGCTACAATTTAGTGTAGAACTATGCAAGACTGATGTGGTTCGTTTTCAAAATATGTTTTTAAAGATGAGCTCTCAATAATTTTTCAGAGAAAAAAATATACTTTTGGAGAGCGATGATGATCGAGGGTTTGAAAGATGGGTGAGGAGCACGGCCAAAATTTCATAGGTGTTAGATGGAAGAGTGGAAGTAGGAAATATGCATGACTTTGATATGGTTTTTTTTACAAGATTTGTTCTGTATGGAAGCATTGTCGGTTTGCCGTTAGGAATCCAAGATGGCGAAGTTCAATGGATCGTCAGCAGTATAATATTGATATTAATCAACACAGGAAGGTTTCTTTCTGTTTTTACTTCAACGGTCTCTTACACTGTATGCATGTCTGGATTTTTTTTTTACATTTAAAGGCCCTTTTGGATTCTTGGGGGGTCTCTGTTTTATGTTTTCTTATGAGAATTTTTTTTTACGTCTGTCGGACGCTTGGCACGCTGGCGCTTCCACTGTGCTCGCTAGCATAGCAGTGTGTCGTTTACTTCAGAACACGTAGGCAGTAAACACTAGGATAGAAGGAGAGCAAGTAAGTAGACAGTGGGCCGCGCGGTCTACTACGCGGTCTGCTTCTGCGGGCCGCGCATCCACGCGCCATTCTAGTTTAATATAAAACTCATTTTCGAATTGCTGCCATGTCATCGTTTGGGCAGTAAAGGCAGTAGTTTCGATCTTTCTGTAATTTTTTGTCGTTTGAAATCTAAAAACACTGTTGAATCTTTTTAGTGTAATGATGATGGTTTTTTATACATTTCTTGGATTATATTAATGACATCAAAAATTCTTTCCAAAAACCCGACTTTCAAAGTCCGGCGAGTCTGATGCCTCAACTTTGCTTATCCTTGTGATACCCAATAACCCGCCCGACTTCAACATAGTGTATACAAATCAAAAAAAAACCGGGCAAGTGCGAGTCGGACTCGCGCACGAAGGGTTCCGTACCATTATTAATAAATAATTACCTTTGTTAATGAACCGCAACTTTGTTTGTAGAGGTTTATTGTTAATATCAAAAAAACTATGCTAGTTAGAGCATTGGCTATAGTTTTCCTGTAAAATATACGTAAATTCCTATTGACCATAATTATTTCAAATTTTTCGATTGGTAAACTTCGGAGATAAGGGGGGGGAACGGTATTTTTTTAGACATTTTCCCCGATAAATCAAAAACTATCATAACTAAAAATAATTAAAAATCTGTTTTAGAATGTACAAAGTAAACCCTTTCATATGATACCCCACACAGTACAGTTATCTCACTTTTAAATTTCAACCCTCAGATTTTCTCCCCTTTTTAAATAAGAACAAAAATAATTTCCAATTTTTTTTAATTCCAGTGTCTTTGGGCCACTAATATACACAACTATTCCAAATTTCATGTCGATAGCTTCGGTAGTTACTGAAATAATCGAGTGTGACGGACGGACAGACGGACAGACGGACAGACAGACGGAGAAAGTCGCACCATAAGGGTTCCATTTTACCATTTTGGTACGGAACCCTAATATATTTCACTTAACAGTGGCTTTGAAAGTCGGTTTTTTGGAAAGAATTCTTATTTTTTAACTTTGTAGTGTCAGGGTTGAGGATCTGGAGTCCGAATTTTTTATGGGACCACCTCGAGATCTTCCTCTAGCGACTGATAGAAAAAAAATTCAGATCGGTTAAGATACCACGGAGATATGCACCGACATTAAAAAAAAAACGCACCGAATTGAGAACCTTCTCCTTTTTTGGAAGTCGGTTAAAAACGGCCTCAGTTATTCATTTTGCAGTGAAAAGAGAAAATAAATAGTTGTTACTGTAAGTAGTATGCCTAAAACACTTTGTTTTTAAATACACAATATAAATTCATACGTGGTTTTTTAGAAAAAGTATGTTAAATCTCGCGTTTAGTAGGGAATAAATATTAAAATAATTTGTGTCAACAAAAGTAACTCAACTAGGAAAATACATGTTTACCCATCAAAACAAATTGAAGTCAAGATATTTAAAAAAAATTGCGTACTGTTTGTCTAGAGGGGAGGGGTTGTCATGCGTTAATTCAACAAAAGAGAGTCAACGCCTTCTAACGAGCTATTTATAAAGCTTTTTACTGTGCCTGTTTTATCGGTTAGCTGCGTATAGTCCCGAAGCATCATGATACAAGGATAAATAAAAATTCACAATTTTTGAGTTGCCTGGGTTCTAGCAGTGCGATATGTAAATCGTTTTTAAGTTTCCATCGAAGAGTCCGGTCACGCTACCTAGAACTTCATCCCGAAGTATATATCATTTGAACACTTAATTAAGATCACGATGATTGCTGATGCTACTCTGTCATTTGTAGTATTCACGCGGGTCTTCAACGCCTGAGACTTCACTGTTAAAGCACCGGCATTATGAATCCTAGGCAAGTAGAGTTTCAGATGCAAGATTATAGTTTAAATTACAAGAGCATCGGTCTTCGTCGTCTTTACATATAACAAGACGTCACCTTATAAGTAATGTTAGGCGGGAATTTAACAAGGTCTACATATGGTATCACTAATATAGTCGGGTAGTGTGGCAACACTGGTCGCGGACGCTATTCATGATTGTGTAAAAATGGCCAAATTATTTGTGGTATAAATTAAGCAATAAATATTATTGGAGTGAATAACCAGTGTTTGGATTTATTAGATAATATGGATTCATCACCCGCGGGCCGCGACACGGCCCATCATATTATTCTAGATAAGTTGACTGTGGTGAATTTAAGTGCAGCAAGATACTGAAGCAATCGAATCGTCATATTTCACAAACAACAAAAGCTTCCTAAACGAGAGTAGGAGCAGAGAGTGCACCTGTACCTCTTGACGATGGCCAGCAGCAGCGGGTGCACGCGCTGCGCGCGGTCGCGGAACGACAGCAGCAGGTCCCGGCGCGCCAGCAGCCGCAGCTCGTACCAGCGCCGCTGCAGCGCCACCAGCGACGCCGAGCGCCCGCTGTGGACCGGGGCACGACACTACAGCGGACTTCGATTCATTCCACACGATACCACAACGTGGCGATTCAAAGGATTTCATACTTTACAATAGTGTAAGATTGCGCTGTTCCAAGTCAGATCGCGTTTGCGAACATTTCATTCTTAATAACATCTACTGCATTGAAATAACACGAATACAATAACAACTCTTATTTATCAAACGCTACACGCTTAAATAATTTAAAGTACTACAACCGCCCGCTGTGACCCAGCCTTATGGGAATGAATTAGCAGCAGCCTCAGCTCGCGCCGTCACCGGCGACGCCGAGCGCGCGGGCGCACGGGCGCACGGGCGCACGGGCGCACGGGCGCACGGGCGCACGGGCGCGGCGCCGCAGCGGACACTGGGTCACGACGATGCGACGGCCAGAGTGCAGCACGAATACGACTACACTGACCGATTCCCAGTTACCTGCGGCGTTAAACAAGGATATGTGCGATAGCACCGACTCTCTTTTCATTTTACTTTGCCTTTGTCTCGAGAGACTCCTATAGAGACTTTACTGGACAAATATGCTTAATAGAGGCCATGCTTATGGAGTGTCAGCTGAGGTGGTGCGGGCATCTTGTACGTACGAGTGACTCCAGACTTCCTAAAGCAGTTTTCTACTCAGAACTTAAAGAAGGAAAACGCAGGTCTGGTGGCCAATTCCTACGCTACAAGGACGTACTTAAGCGTCATCTCATCGCATGTAATATACGAAGCGACGGGTGGGAGGAGCTCGCGCGGCTGAGGCGGGAGTGGCGCTCTTCGAAGGAACGGCGTCTTCGAGACGTGGACGTCAAGCGTAGTAACAGAAAGAGCCAGCCGAGAGCCTCCTACAATTACACCTACAATGCGTTGGGTCAGTTGCATCGTGCGCCCTGCAGCCGGACCTGCAGCACCACACCTGGGTCCGCCACTCAGCTCCGCTCACACAGCTCCCACAGCCCACACGGCCCACACAGCCCACACAGCCCACACAGCCCACGGCCGGCACTGGCCAAGTCATGTAGAGTGGACGCTAGATGGCGCTGTGGGTAGTTACATCGCGCTTGCAAGGATTTTATTGTTTAAAACATCCATTTCATTTAAATAAACGAATCCACACTTCCATAATCGATACTAATATTATAAATATGTGTAGTAGTATAAGCGTGTCTGTCTGTTTCTTTCTTTCTTTAGATTGTTTATAGTTTATAGAATTTTAGTAATAAATGTGAAAGTGTCTGTTTGTCTCACTGTCTGCTATGGTTTAAATGCCCATCTATTCAGCAGATTTTGATGAAATTTGGTACAGACACAGATTGTATCCTGGGGAAGGTATTAAGGAATGGGAACATATGCTTCGTTTTAGCGTTTTATCCCGGAAAATTAAGGAGTTCTCGCAGAAGTAAGTGATAACTCAAAAACACTCACCGCTTGTTGTATTCTGCGTGCACCATCGTCCATATCTCGGCGCTCTCCCACTCCGGAGGGGACTGCAGCAGCTGACTCACCAGCAAAGGGTACTTCTGAGCCACGCTCTCGGTTCCCTCACTCGCGACACTACTACACGAGGAGACGGGATCTAAACGAAATAAATGAATACTCCGTCAATCTGTCACGTCAACCCATCATCATCATGTGCAACCCAGTCTTCTCGCGAAATGAGAAGGTTTCGACCACAGTCCACCACGCTGGCAAGTGCGGATTGGCAGACTTCACAATTCACACACCTCCGCTGACATTGTGAACTATGGGATGCAGATTTCCTCGCGATGTTCTCTTTCACCTTTTAACACGAGGGTTATTTAATATTAAAACGCACATAACTTGGAATAGTCGGAGGTGCGTACCCTTCCCCTTCCCCTTCCTCTTCCCCCTCCCCGTACAGGATGTCTCAATCGCCAGGCTGTCACCGCTTCAATTAATAAAATGTAATACTACTCATTATAACTCAGCAAGTTATGAGAGGACCATGTCTAACTCAACTACCAATCAAGAAAAGTAAAGAAAAGGAAAATAATATATACCTTGTCTAGTAACACTATTGGCCGTGGTACCAATTTTGGTTGGGTCGGTGGTGCTTGTTTGTTCATTTTGGGTTATTCCAGCTGTGTTTACATGTTTTACAACAGTGGCATTTTGGGTGTTTCCCGTGACATCCGGTGGTTTCAGTAAGGCGTTGTGTTTGTGTCCGTCCACCTTGTTGTGGGCTTCGGTGATCAATTTGTAGAGCTGCAGCATCGCCTCCACTTCCAACGAATTCGAGAAGCTGTCCTGGAGACAAAATATATCAAAAGTGAGACAACTCAAAAAATATCATTTTTCGTCGCCTCCACTTCCAACGAATTCGAGAAGCTGTCCTGGAGACAAAATATATCAAAAGTGAGACAACTCAAAAAATATCATTTTTCAGTAGGTGAAAAAAGTGAAGGTTTTTATTAAAGGCTAAGTTGCCCAGTATACATAGTTTGACACAAATACACAGTACAGTAAAATATACTTACATAAAACTTATAAACTATCTGGGGAAGTTAAAAAAAAACTCTTCCCAGGCGTCATTTGTGTCATTGTTATGCAACTCAATTTTTTTTCGGTCATAAATATGTTGTGAAATGTTACTGTATAAGAACTGGGGCTATTAATCAATCAGATTTACCGATAACATTTTTTTTGAGTTGTTATACTTTAAAAAAATAAACCATATTTAGAATTGAAACAGTTTTATTGAATCATTTTGAGTTAATTTTTTCTTACTATTTTAAACTTGCCTTTATACAAATTTACGAAATCCATCCAAATCCAGTATGCTCCTGCAAAAAGCTTATTATACTGTTGAAGATTATGTAAATGATAAAGAGCATGGGTTTGACTCGCTCCAGCAATGCTTAGGACTGCGGTTACTTATGTATCTACACATTGATGTAATTGTAATTGATTTTTTTAAATAGAGCAACCACCGAGTTTCTTGCTGGTTTTTCTTGGTAGGAATGGCATTCGGAACCAGTGGTAGATTCACTCGACGATTCAAAAGCACTTTTATTTGAATAAAACACATGGCAGTCATAGGGACCGCCGATACAAGTGAAAACTAATATTTAATTTTTTTTTCTAATTTAAATGAAATAAAATAAAAAAAGAATAATAATAAAATATTTCAAATATAACTAAGATTAAAGTTTAATTTCAAATGTACTATATTTATATTTAGACCGTAAAAACGCGAGGTGTCGCCCGCGGTTATACAGCACTTTAAATATAAACCTTAAAACTAAGGGATTAAAGTTTAATGACGAATGTACTATATTTATACTTAAGACCTTTCGTCTTAAGAAGAACGGTGTCGGTGACGCGTTTCCACATCTTTACCCCCTACCAAAAAGTGGTCAACGCGCCTAAAGAAGTTTTCACTTCAATAGTATGAGTTTGAGTTTGAGTTTGAGTTAGAACTGACCTTGGCCAGCGCGGTCTGGCCGGTGTCGTGCAGCAGCGCGAGGTCTATGACGCGCCACTCGAGCGGCGCGGGGCGCGCGGGCCCGGCCGCGTCTCCGCCGCGCGAGTGCAGCCGCAGCTTGTCCAGCGCCGCGCCGTACATGCGCATCCTGGCCGACAGGTGGCGTTAGTGGGCACACTGAGGCGCGCTATCGATCTCGTCAACAGCTCACTATACTAATGATATAGTAGTCGTGTAGTAATGTCACCATTGGAGTTGGACTGACCGGACCAGATAGAAGGCGATGCCACGGGGAGGATGCGGGGATCTCTTCGTGGGCTCGCGACGTCAGCCCCAGAATGGGAGAATGACAAATAGGGACAAGGTTAATGAATTCAGGCCTGGTGTTGCGCTTTAGCCCCAAGTGATGTTAGCCCCGAGTGTTGAGCGCTTTTGTCTCAATGTGCGGAGGGTCCCGAGTTCGACCCCGACAGGTTTAATTTGGGAATTTATAATTCCTGAATTTTCCTTGGTTTGGCCTGGTGGGAAGCTTCAGCCGTGACTAATTACCACCACCCTACCGGCAAAGACTTGCCTCCAAGCGATTTAGCGTTCCGGTACGATGCTGTGTAGAAACCTAATAACGGTATAGGTGCCATGCCCGATAATAACATCTTAGACTGCAACATCACTCATCAGATGAGATCGCAGTCAAGGGCTAACTCGTTGTTTTTACAGTCATAGGGGCTACCGATAGAAATGAAAACGATTTATTTAATAATAAAATTTAATATTAAATATTAAATTTTATAATAATATAAAAAATAATCAAGCATTAAAGTTTAATTACGAATATACTATATTTATATTTAAGACTTTTTGTTTCGTAACAACGCGAGGTGTCGCCCACGATTACACAGCACTTATATTATTATAAACTTTAAAACTAAGAAATTAAAGTTTAATTACGAATGTACTATATTATTATACTTAAGACCTTTTGTCGTAGGAAGAAAGGTGTCGATCACGCGTAATCCACATTTATACCCCCTACCAAATAAGTGGTGAACGCGCCTCACCATATCCCGTGCACGGTGTCCAGAGGCAACGCGGCGCGGCGCGCGAACGGCTCGACGGCGGCGCTGTCGCACAGCAGCGCGGCCGCGTCGCTCCCGCCGCTCCCCGCCGCGAGCGCCGCGCGCACGCTGCGGTACAGCTCCCACGTGAAGCGCGCCATGCGCGCGCCGTGCGCCGCCTGCGCGCCGCCGTGCAGGCGCTCCATCTGCGGCGGCACGACAGTTGCGGTGACGGGTGGCGCCACGAGTACTTTGCGACGCGATTTAACGCTGACACGCAAATTGTATAAGAACATTGCTGGCAGTAAAATATGAGACAAGTATTATATCGCACTGCTAGATCGACACTAGGGCTTTCGAATACAGCTTTTTTTTTAAATACCGGTATTAATACCGGAAAGATTTTTTTCAATACCGGGATCCCGGTATTGGAAAAAAATGAAATTGGGGAAGTTGTTATTTAACTTAAAACTAGTCTTTTCTGACGCAAACGGCACCAAAACAAACAGTTTTTTCATTAAAAAAAATTCACCAAATTAACTCAAAAAGGTTATGTGTGTACGTTGAGAAAGTGTGTTACAAATATACTTTAGATGACTAAATTCACCTCAGAGGTTAAAATATATATTTTCGTAAGAATTCATCCCAAAATAATTTTATTTTAAAAATCATACAGTTGATATACTTACTGATTGATATTGATAAGAAATTGATTATTTGATAAAAATATTAACAAGATTGTATTTAAAATGATGTGATGGAGTTTCAGACCGTTACGTGGTCCGTAGTTTTCACCTTATACATGAAACAAACGATATTTTCTTAAGAATTAAGTCAACGCATAACTAAAAATTTTTGTAAGGAATGCTACGCAACTCAAAATTTTTTTCGGTCATAAATATGTTTTGAAATATAACCTGGGGCTATAAATCAATCAGTTACCAACTGATCGATAACAACTTTTTTGGAGTTGTTATACTTTAGAGTGGTAACTTTGTAAAAAAAGCCATATTTAGAGTTGAAACAATTTAATTGTCCAAAAACAGTTTTTTTATGAATGAAAAACAAAATCTAAATAACTAATATCAAACAAATATAAGTCACTAAAATATGAGAGTGATATTTAATCAATTATTTTGTTTAATACTCCGTTCAAAATACTACGTTATTATACTGTTCATATCTTTTTTTGCTTCCTTGCTATTTTTTTAAATAAGACGTTGCTTATAATACTGTCTTATCTCAATTTATTTTCTTAGCCTCTTCTTTCTTTCTTTCTCGCGTTATGTATGGAAAAAATATTAAAATAATTTGTAAGTCACCTAGGAAAATACATGTTTACCCATCAAAACAAATTGATTTGAAAATATTAAAAAAAAATGCAAATCAAATCAAATCAAAATCATTTTATTGCAAAAATAGGTACATTGCCTCTTCGGGCGTGCAATAGTGGTACAAAACAGTTGTTAAAATTATAAACATGATCTAAGTAATAATATTAGCAAACAGGGATAATATAAATTAATATCAAAATGTCAAAATCTAAGATTATATGTAAATTTTAAAAATTATTGAGCTGAAAAAATTCATTAATATTATAAAATGTCTTATCTAATAAATAGTCACGTAATTTACTTTTAAATTGATTTATGTTATTACATTTCCTTATTTGCCTAGGTAACTTATTATATATCTTGATCGCCATCACACAAACACTTTTGCTCAAGAATGTGGTTTTATGTGTGGGACACCGGAATAAGTCTTTACAGCGTTCTCGATTAATTCGAACAAACAGATTTTCATTATTCCTTAAGAATAGAGCAAGTTCAAATATATACAACGTTAGTTTTAGTTTAATCAAAAACCGAAACACGTGTCGAATATTTTCACGTAAGGAATATTTATACAAAATTTCAATTTTTTTTATTGAAAACTAACGAAGTTATAAGCGTCTTGAGTTGGGTCATTGTCCTCGCTAAAACATGGTCACCCAAAACGCGGCGTCAAGACGGCGCGCGCTGTGACATGTTCCGCCACCGTGCCGCGTGGTAGGTAGTAGGTAAATACAGCCCGTGAGGGTTTGTAAGAGAGACAATAGTCATTATCATAATTGCACTATTACACTTTATTAATTAAGTATTTACACAGTACACAGTAATATGCAAGACGGCGGTTAGAAGGCGGAACTGACCATTTTCCCTTAGACGTTGTATGAAGGGCAAGCATGGGCGCCTCAAACTCCTACCGCGGACACATTGTCACCACATACCGTCAATGGTTGCATCATTTCCGTGTGTTGCACGTTCGTAAACACTGAAAACTCATTTTTTCATACGATAGCGGTAATATTTACGCGGGAGCAACCGATTGCGTGAATATGCGTGTCATACTCTTACGCAAGCTTCTGGACGACTGGCGCCGGGCACGAGTGGAGCGCGGGGCGCGGGCGCCGGCCATTTGCTGGCGGGCGGGTTGATGACGTCATCGACTGCGACTCTCGATGTGTCATTGTACCGCTTGCGACGCCGCAATGCCAGCTGGTTAGGTCATTCAACTATGTGTCCAAACTTGCAGGATTTTAAAATATTTTTTGGACAAAATATAACACGGTATAAAAATGGTTGCATTCGATTCTGTTACTGATTCTGAACAAACTACTTTCAGGTTTAGATTATACAAAAACTAACGTTGTATAGCGACGTAACAGTGAGAACATTGAGTTTCTTAAAATAAGGTCTGCAGCTATCCCTTTTTTTATTTTACATATCGCTCTTATGCACCTTTTTTGCGCAACAAATACGTGGTTGATTTCGCTAGTATTTCTCCAGAAAATTATGCCGTAGCGAAGAATTGAAGCTACTTGTGCGTGGTATGCCACCAATAATGTTTTTTCATCTACCTTCTTCGACAACATGTACAATGCATAAGATAATTGATTTAACTTTGAGCAAACATGATCGGCGTGATTTTTCCAAGTGAAGTGTTCGTCAATTCGCAAGCGTAAAAATTTTGTTTCGTGTGTTTCTTCAACTTTTTTGCCTAAGTAGTTTACGTTTATATCAAAAATGATTTTACTTCGTATATTATGGAAATTCATAATCTTTGTTTTATTAAAGTTAAGAGTGAGGGTATTTTCATCTAGCCATTTCATTATGTCCGTTAAACTATAATTTATTGCGTTCTCATGTTCTTTCATATCATTGTTTGTATAGATTACAGTACAGTCGTCTGCGAAAAGCACCATAGGGTAGTTTGTTGCTTGTGGCAGATCATTTATATAAATAAGAAAGAGAAGTGGTCCTAGCACACTACCTTGAGGAACTCCACGAGTAATGGGAACATGAATAAAGAGTGGGGTATATTAGCTTGTAAGGATTTGGCACATAGTTGATTGTTAGTATTTTTGGAGGAATGGCTTACAAAAAACTCATTAAAAGCTTCCGAAATATCTGTAGGATTACATAATACCTTATTATTAACTTTTACTTGTACAATATTTTCTTTAGGGTAATTATTTTGCGGTTCTTTAATTATGCTCCACATCGATTTCGACTTATTTTTAGAATTATTAATTAGATAAGTATTTTGGGACTTTTGTGTCAATGAAATTATTAATTTTAATCGCTTAAGAGTAATTTATAAAATCGTGTTTGTTTTGGTCATTTGAGTTTAGTCTATAATTCCAAAGTAGTTTTCTTTTCCGCTTGCAACATAATTTTATACCTTTAGAGATCCAGCGCGGCCTTTTATGTAATAAAAACCGGCCAAGTGCGAGTTTTTTTAATTTTTAGTATTTGTTGTTATAGCGGCAACGGAAATACATCATTTGTGAAAATTTCAGCTTTCTAGCTATCACGGTCTATGAGATACAGCCTGGAGACAGACAGACGGACAGACAGACAGACAGCGGAGTCTTAGTAATAGGGTCCCGTTTTTACCCTTTGGGTACGGAACCCTAAAAATTATGTACCTTTTCCATCAAAAGTAAAACAAAAAAAAAAACAATTTATCAAAACCACAACAACTCAAAAAGTAATTTCAAATTAAAATACAGATATTCAACAAAAGTCAAACAACTCGAAATAACCTTGTATTTTTTTACACATGCACTTGTTTCGGGTAACGAGGATCAACTGAAAATACACTTGTCTAGAGGAGAGGGGTTGTCATGCGTTCATTCAACAAAAGAGTCAACGCCTTTTAACGTGCTATTTATAAAGCTTTTTACTGTGCCTGTTTTATTGGCTGCGTAATGCGTATAGTCACGAAGCATCATAATAATACAAGGATAAATAAAAATTCACGATTTTTGAGTTGTCTGGGTTTTGTTCTAGCAGTGCGATATGTAAAGTTACCCGTGAGTACCAGTGTTACCCGTGAGCTCTAGTAATACCCATGAGCGGCAGTGTTACCCGTGAGCACCAGTGTTACCCATGAGCACCAGTATTACCCGTGAGCGGCAGTGTTACCCGTGAGCACCAGTGTTACCCGTGAGCACCAGTATTACCCGTGAGCGGCAGTGTTACCCGTGAGCACCAGTGTTACCCGTGAGCACCAGTGTTACCCATGAGCACCAGTATTACCCGTGAGCGGCAGTGTTACCCGTTAGCACCAGTGTTACCCATGAGCACCAGTATTACCCGTGAGCGGCAGTGTTACCCGTGAGCACCAGTGTTACCCGTGAGCACTAGTGTTACCCGTGAGCACCAGTGTTACCCGTGAGCACCAGTGTTACCCGTGAGCACCAGTGTTACCCGTGAGCACCAGTATTACCCGTGAGCGGCAGTGTTACCCGTGAGCACCAGTGTTACCCGTGAGCACCAGTGTTACCCATGAGCACCAGTATTACCCGTGAGCGGCAGTGTTACCCGTTAGCACCAGTATTACCCGCGAGCACCATTATTATCCGTGAGCGGCAGTGTTAACCGTGAGCGGCAGTGTTACCCGTGAGCACCAGTGTTACCCGTGAGCACCAGTGTTTCCCGTGAGCACCAGTGTTACCCGTGAGCACCAGTGTTACCCGTGAGCACCAGTATTACCCGTGAGCACCAGTGTTACCCGTGAGCACCAGTGTTACCCGTGAGCACCAGTATTACCCGTGAGCGGCAGTGTTACCCGTTAGCACCAGTATTACCCGCGAGCACCAGTATTACCCGTGAGCGGCAGTGTTACCCGTGAGCGGCAGTGTTACCCGTGAGCACCAGTGTTACCCGTGAGCACCAGTGTTACCCGTGAGCACCAGTGTTACCCGTGAGCACCAGTGTTACCCGTGAGCACCAGTATTACCCGTGAGCACCAGTGTTACCCGTGAGCACCAGTGTTACCCGTGAGCACCAGTATTACCCGTGAGCGGCAGTGTTACCCGTGAGCACCAGTGTTACCCGTGAGCACCAGTGTTACCCGTGAGCACCAGTGTTACCCGTGAGCACCAGTGTTACCCGTGAGCACTAGTGTTACCCGTGAGCGGCAGTGTTACCCGTGAGCACCAGTGTTACCCATGAGCACCAGTATTACCCGTGAGCGGCAGTGTTACCCGTTAGCACCAGTATTACCCGCGAGCACCATTATTATCCGTGAGCGGCAGTGTTACCCGTGAGCGGCAGTGTTACCCGTGAGCACCAGTGTTACCCGTGAGCACCAGTATTACCCGTGAGCACCAGTGTTACCCGTGAGCACCAGTGTTACCCGTGAGCACCAGTGTTACCCGTGAGCACCAGTGTTACCCGTGAGCACTAGTGTTACCCGTGAGCGGCAGTGTTACCCGTGAGCACCAGTGTTACCCATGAGCACCAGTATTACCCGTGAGCGGCAGTGTTACCCGTTAGCACCAGTATTACCCGCGAGCACCATTATTATCCGTGAGCGGCAGTGTTACCCGTGAGCGGCAGTGTTACCCGTGAGCACCAGTGTTACCCGTGAGCACCAGTATTACCCGTGAGCACCAGTGTTACCCGTGAGCACCAGTGTTACCCGTGAGCACCAGTATTACCCGTGAGCGGCAGTGTTACCCGTTAGCACCAGTATTACCCGCGAGCACCAGTATTACCCGTGAGCGGCAGTGTTACCCGTGAGCGGCAGTGTTACCCGTGAGCACCAGTGTTACCCGTGAGCACCAGTGTTACCCGTGAGCACCAGTGTTACCCGTGAGCACCAGTGTTACCCGTGAGCACCAGTATTACCCGTGAGCACCAGTGTTACCCGTGAGCACCAGTGTTACCCGTGAGCACCAGTATTACCCGTGAGCGGCAGTGTTACCCGTGAGCACCAGTGTTACCCGTGAGCACCAGTATTACCCGTGAGCACCAGTGTTACCCGTGAGCACCAGTGTTACCCGTGAGCACCAGTATTACCCGTGAGCACCAGTGTTACCCGTGAGCACCAGTGTTACCCGTGAACGGCAGTGTTACCCGTGAGCACCAGTGTTACCCATGAGCACCAGTATTACCCGTGAGCGGCAGTGTTACCCGTTAGCACCAGTATTACCCGCGAGCACCATTATTATCCGTGAGCGGCAGTGTTACCCGTGAGCGGCAGTGTTACCCGTGAGCACCAGTGTTACCCGTGAGCACCAGTGTTTCCCGTGAGCACCAGTGTTACCCGTGAGCACCAGTGTTACCCGTGAGCACCAGTATTACCCGCGAGCACCAGTATTACCCGTGAGCGGCAGTGTTACCCGTGAGCGGCAGTGTTACCCGTGAGCACCAGTGTTACCCGTTAGCACCAGTATTACCCGCGAGCACCAGTATTACCCGTGAGCGGCAGTGTTACCCGTGAGCACCAGTATTACCCGTGAGCACCAGTGTTACCCGTGAGCACCAGTGTTACCCGTGAGCACCAGTATTACCCGTGAGCGGCAGTGTTAACCGTGAGCACCAGTGTTACCCGTGAGCACCAGTGTTACCCGTGAGCACCAGTGTTACCCGTGAGCACCAGTGTTACCCGTGAGCACTAGTGTTACCCGTGAGCGGCAGTGTTACCCGTGAGCACCAGTGTTACCCATGAGCACCAGTATTACCCGTGAGCGGCAGTGTTACCCGTTAGCACCAGTATTACCCGCGAGCACCATTATTATCCGTGAGCGGCAGTGTTACCCGTGAGCGGCAGTGTTACCCGTGAGCACCAGTGTTACCCGTGAGCACCAGTATTACCCGTGAGCACCAGTGTTACCCGTGAGCACCAGTGTTACCCGTGAGCACCAGTGTTACCCGTGAGCACCAGTGTTACCCGTGAGCACTAGTGTTACCCGTGAGCGGCAGTGTTACCCGTGAGCACCAGTGTTACCCATGAGCACCAGTATTACCCGTGAGCGGCAGTGTTACCCGTTAGCACCAGTATTACCCGCGAGCACCATTATTATCCGTGAGCGGCAGTGTTACCCGTGAGCGGCAGTGTTACCCGTGAGCACCAGTGTTACCCGTGAGCACCAGTATTACCCGTGAGCACCAGTGTTACCCGTGAGCACCAGTGTTACCCGTGAGCACCAGTATTACCCGTGAGCGGCAGTGTTACCCGTTAGCACCAGTATTACCCGCGAGCACCAGTATTACCCGTGAGCGGCAGTGTTACCCGTGAGCGGCAGTGTTACCCGTGAGCACCAGTGTTACCCGTGAGCACCAGTGTTACCCGTGAGCACCAGTGTTACCCGTGAGCACCAGTGTTACCCGTGAGCACCAGTATTACCCGTGAGCACCAGTGTTACCCGTGAGCACCAGTGTTACCCGTGAGCACCAGTATTACCCGTGAGCGGCAGTGTTACCCGTGAGCACCAGTGTTACCCGTGAGCACCAGTATTACCCGTGAGCACCAGTGTTACCCGTGAGCACCAGTGTTACCCGTGAGCACCAGTATTACCCGTGAGCACCAGTGTTACCCGTGAGCACCAGTGTTACCCGTGAACGGCAGTGTTACCCGTGAGCACCAGTGTTACCCATGAGCACCAGTATTACCCGTGAGCGGCAGTGTTACCCGTTAGCACCAGTATTACCCGCGAGCACCATTATTATCCGTGAGCGGCAGTGTTACCCGTGAGCGGCAGTGTTACCCGTGAGCACCAGTGTTACCCGTGAGCACCAGTGTTTCCCGTGAGCACCAGTGTTACCCGTGAGCACCAGTGTTACCCGTGAGCACCAGTATTACCCGTGAGCACCAGTGTTACCCGTGAGCACCAGTGTTACCCGTGAGCACCAGTATTACCCGTGAGCGGCAGTGTTACCCGTTAGCACCAGTATTACCCGCGAGCACCAGTATTACCCGTGAGCGGCAGTGTTACCCGTGAGCGGCAGTGTTACCCGTGAGCACCAGTGTTACCCGTGAGCACCAGTGTTACCCGTGAGCACCAGTGTTACCCGTGAGCACCAGTGTTACCCGTGAGCACCAGTATTACCCGTGAGCACCAGTGTTACCCGTGAGCACCAGTGTTACCCGTGAGCACCAGTATTACCCGTGAGCGGCAGTGTTACCCGTGAGCACCAGTGTTACCCGTGAGCACCAGTATTACCCGTGAGCACCAGTGTTACCCGTGAGCACCAGTGTTACCCGTGAGCACCAGTATTACCCGTGAGCACCAGTGTTACCCGTGAGCACCAGTGTTACCCGTGAGCACCAGTATTACCCGTGAGCGGCAGTGTTACCCGTGAGCACCAGTGTTACCCGTGAGCAACAGTGTTACCCGTGAGCACCAGTGTTACCCGTGAGCGGCAGTGTTACCCGTGAGCACCAGTGTTACCCGTGAGCACCAGTGTTACCCGTGAGCACCAGTATTACCCGTGAGCACCAGTGTTACCCGTGAGCACCAGTGTTACCCGTGAGCACCAGTATTACCCGTGAGCGGCAGTGTTACCCGTGAGCACCAGTGTTACCCGTGAGCACCAGTATTACCCGTGAGCACCAGTGTTACCCGTGAGCACCAGTATTACCCGTGAGCACCAGTGTTACCCGTGAGCACCAGTGTTACCCGTGAGCACCAGTATTACCCGTGAGCGGCAGTGTTACCCGTGAGCACCAGTGTTACCCGTGAGCACCAGTATTACCCGTGAGCACCAGTGTTACCCGTGAGCACCAGTGTTACCCGTGAGCACCAGTATTACCCGTGAGCACCAGTGTTACCCGTGAGCACCAGTGTTACCCGTGAGCACCAGTATTACCCGTGAGCGGCAGTGTTACCCGTTAGCACCAGTGTTACCCGTGAGCACCAGTGTTACCCGTGAGCACCAGTGTTACCCGTGAGCACCAGTGTTACCCGTGAGCACCAGTGTTACCCGTGAGCACTAGTGTTACCCGTGAGCGGCAGTGTTACCCGTGAGCACCAGTGTTACCCATGAGCACCAGTTTTACCCGTGAGCGGCAGTGTTACCCGTTAGCACCAGTATTACCCGCGAGCACCAGTATTACCCGTGAGCGGCAGTGTTACCCGTGAGCGGCAGTGTTACCCGTGAGCACCAGTGTTACCCGTGAGCACCAGTGTTACCCGTGAGCACCAGTATTACCCGTGAGCGGCAGTGTTACCCGTTAGCACCAGTGTTACCCGTGAGCACCAGTGTTACCCGTGAGCACCAGTGTTACCCGTGAGCACCAGTGTTACCCGTGAGCACCAGTGTTACCCGTGAGCACTAGTGTTACCCGTGAGCGGCAGTGTTACCCGTGAGCACCAGTGTTACCCATGAGCACCAGTTTTACCCGTGAGCGGCAGTGTTACCCGTTAGTACCAGTATTACCCGCGAGCACCAGTATTACCCGTGAGCGGCAGTGTTACCCGTGAGCGGCAGTGTTACCCGTGAGCACCAGTGTTACCCGTGAGCACCAGTGTTACCCGTGAGCACCAGTGTTACCCGTGAGCACCAGTGTTACCCGTGAGCACCAGTATTACCCGTGAGCACCAGTGTTACCCGTGAGCACCAGTATTACCCGTGAGCGGCAGTGTTACCCGTGAGCACCAGTGTTACCCGTGAGCACCAGTATTACCCGTGAGCACCAGTGTTACCCGTGAGCACCAGTGTTACCCGTGAGCACCAGTATTACCCGTGAGCACCAGTGTTACCCGTGAGCACCAGTGTTACCCGTGAGCACCAGTATTACCCGTGAGCGGCAGTGTTACCCGTGAGCACCAGTGTTACCCGTGAGCAACAGTGTTACCCGTGAGCACCAGTGTTACCCGTGAGCGGCAGTGTTACCCGTGAGCACCAGTGTTACCCGTGAGCACCAGTACTACCCGTGAGCACCAGTGTTACTCGGGAGTGCCCGTACCTTGAGCGCGTTGATCATAAGGTTGTAGCAGCGGTCGAGCCGGCGCAGCCACGCGGGCGCAATCAGCAGCGCGTCCGAGCCCGTGCCGTAGCGCGCCTGCGACACGCGGATCAGCCAACGCATCTGCGTTACGTTACACACTTTATATACACCACCAATGCAGCCCATTAACGTCCCACTGCTGATCACAGGCCTCCACTCTCATAGGAGAGAGGGTATTAGAGCTTAGACCCACCACGCTGCTCCGATGGGGGTTGGCGGGCTTTAACGACTATTTTTATGTTAGTGATAATAACCGGGACCGACAGCTTAACGTGCTCTCTGAGGCACGAGGGTGAAACACCGCCAACCTCCTAACTCCGGGCTAGTACTGGGAATTGCTAATCAGAAAAACACGATACTTAATTATGGCCCGGCCCGGGAATCGAACCCGGGACCTCGTCGGCCGCAGTCGAACATGCTAACCACTAGACTAACGAGGCAGTTATATACAGACCACTTCCAAAGAAAATTGTTGCAAACTATTTCAATTTTTATTTTAAGTTATAATAAAATTGCAATGGGTACACGATTACGACACAAACAAACATGATTATCTAATCATGACTCCTCATAGTCATGATACCAACAATTCAGATGGAAGCAACCGTGCGAACACCAGCCACAAACTAATCATCTTCTTACTTTAAATATCCAACTTCTTACTCTAACTGTTAAATAAGTCAATATAACAAGTGAATATTATTAAAATTATCAAAAAACACGACTGCTCTGCCGTAGCCCGTATTGAATTTTTCAAAAAATTTATAGTCCGTGTCACTCGGGATATTGTACGGATTCTAACGTTACCCATACATGCACATCTGTTTGGACATTTAGAAGTTATGGGGGAATAAAGAAACTCACATAGATAAATACACACATACATATACGAACCCTGAAAACATAATACTCCTTTTTGGGCAGCCGTGTAGTAAAAAATGGAAGTACGGCTACCACTGCTACTACGTAACGATACCAAAGTCATAATTACCTTTGGAATCTTTTTCACATTTTTATTAAATGATATTTTTTTGTGAATCACTGGATATTGAACTATAGTGTTATATTTTTTGGAATCTACTCATCATTTTCTAGATGATGATTATATCATCACTACAGCCCATTAACGTCCCACTGCTGGGCACAGGCCTCCACTCTCATAGGAGAGCGGGAATTAGAGCTTAGACCCACCACGCTGCTCCAATGCGGGTTGGCGGGATGATTATATAGTTAACCTTATTTTCGAATAATTTTTTTCAACTTTAGTCTTTAATGCGGGACCATGGTCACCCCATCAATTTTTTTTCAAATTTTATTAGCCTATGTCACCCGGAATAAGCAAGGGATTCTAACGATACCTCATTTATCAAAATCGGTTCAGGCGTATAGAAGTTATGGTGGAATATACAAACTCACATACATACATACATACATGAACCCTGAAAACAATATACTCCTTTTTTCAGGCAGTCGTATAATACTCCTTTTTTCAGGCAGTCGTATAATATACTCCTTTTTTCAGGCAGTCGTATAAAAATATGTTACCTTTTAAAATATCAATCTATGTATATGTCACCGTAAGATCGTAATGACCGTTAGATTATAATATACCTCGCAAGATTGTAAACTGACGAAAAATTGTGAACCGAACATACGGCTTACAATTTAACGCATTATTTTTCGGTAGATTATAATCCATCGAAGTGAAACTGTTAAATCACAATCTGCCGCGCGTTAAATTGTCAGCTGTTCGAAAGCCGTCCCTGATTGGTCGGTCTGACTAATACCATAGATTAATTATAAACCAAGTATAGATTGCTAACTCCCATATAAAATTTTTTCTAGGTTAATACTATCGATAGGTGGCGCTACCAGGCTCGCTCGACAAATGATTATAGTAAAATCGGTGAAATATCGTATTTTCTTGGTTCAGTTTGTATTAATTATTTATATAAAATTATCAAAATACAAAAATTTGATAAAATCACTTAAGCAAATAGCAAATTTACATTCAATTAATTTTAACAAAATTAACTTGCAGAAGTAATTCGATTTGAAACAAGTTCTGTGTATTCTTATGTTATAATCAGCTAGTGGACCATGCAGTTATGCTGCATTCCTATAGATGGCGTCACAAATTGACGATACACTAAAATATTTTTTTCCTCTTGTTTTGGTGCCGGCCAAGGACGATATACTTACTTATAAACCAGGTTGGTACTTGGTATTATAATTAACTAGCTGATGCCCGCGACTTCGTATGCGTGGATCGAGGTTTTGTTGTTCCCGCGGGAACTCTTTAATTTTCCGGGATTAAAAGTAGCCTATGTGCTACCTATTCAAGACTATAATATATTTCTGTGCCAAATTTCAGCCAGATACGTTATGCTGTTGGGGCGTGATTGAGTAACAAACATCCATACATCCATACATCCAATATCCATCCAAACTTTCGCATTTATAATATTAGTAAGAGTAAGATCTATGGTGCCGGCTCAGTGAATTGTGCGTTTCTTGTGTTTTTAGGGTTCCGTACCTCAAAAGGAAAAAACGGAACCCTTATAGGATCACTTCGTTGTCCGTCCGTCTGTGTGTCAAGACCCTTTTTCTCAGGAACGTATGGAGGTATCAAGCTGAAATTCATATCAATCAGGTCTACGGTCCCTTAGAGCTGTGAAAAAATCAAACTTAAAAGCCTACACAATCAAAAGATACAGCCGTTTATGCTGCAAATTTTCGATTTTTCTTGCACTCGCGAGGGAATCAAAACCTACAGGGTACTTCCCGTGAACTTAGAATCTTGAAACTTGGTACGAAGCAACGTCTTATAACACAGATATATAGGAAGAATTGCGAAAAGCATAAATTTTTAGTTATATCATTTAATTAAAATATTTTTAATAATTAGGGTTCCGTACCTCAAAAGGAAAAAAACTGAACCCTAGGATCACTTTGTTGTCCGTCCGTCTGTGTGTCCAGACCCTTTTTCTCAGGAACACATGGAGGTAGGTACCAAGCTGGAATTCATATCAAATACCTACTCAGGTCTACAGTGTCCCTTGGAGCTGTGAAAAAATCAAACTTCTAAGCTAACACAATCAAAAGATCTACAGCCGTTTTTGCTTTGCCGTCTTTCTACACGTGCAGTCTGTGTATAGACTATACGCAGCGGACCTACAATGCTCTGCGTGTTCAATATAACAATGCGCTAAGGGCGGTGCTGAGGAGGCCTCGACACTGCAGCCCGTCGGCCATGTTCGCGGACGCTCGCGTGGATGATTTCTACGCGATCGTGCGCAAGCGTGCTGCGTCTATGATGTGCAGGCTAGTGAGCAGCACCAACACCCTCCTCAGTACGTTGGCTACTAAGCTGGACAGCCCTCTCTGGAGGCGCTAGAATGGTGCACACATTCTCATGAGGAGGCCTCAAAGAGACCTGTAAATGTGTCGAGGCTTAGGTTTGAGAGTAGGGTAGGTTAGTTTAGGTATTTTATGTTGTTTTTTTACTAACATAGGTTAAGTGATTGTTACTAACAAGTTATGGGTGTTGAAGCCTGAAATAAAAAGTTATTATTATTATTATTATTTGCTGCAAATTTCGACACTCGCAAGGGAATCAAATCCTACAGGGCACTTCACGTGAACCCAGAATCTTGAAATTTGGTACGAAGCAACGTCTTATAGCACAGATAAAGGAAAAATTGCGAAAAGCATAAATTTTTAGTTACATCCATACTTTCATACTATATCCATACTCCATACTATAATATTATAAATGCGAAAGTGTGTCTGTCTGTCTGTCTATCTGTCTGTCTGTCTGCTACGCTTTCACGGCCCATCTGTTCAACCGATTTGGATGAAATTTGGTACAGAGATAGGTTACATCCCGGGGAAGGACACATAGGCTTCCGCGTTCAAGAGTTCCCGCGGGAATAAAAAAAAAACATCAATCCACGCGGACGAAGTCGCGGGCATCATCTAGTCATATAAGAAAAAAAATATTTTTAATAATTTTAAACTTACTTCCCCTTTCCGCATGAACGCGTAGAGGTATTAAATTGAAAAGTTGAATAAAAATACTATAACTTTTACTTATAGGATATACCTACATGTTTGTACGGAACCCTCGGTGCGCGAGTCCGACTCGCACTTAACCGGTTTTTTTTTTGTTTGTGACCGTGATAAGACTAATGGACTCCGAGATCCTGCTACTTAACTGCTGACCTACGCTTGTTCTGGACTCTGAGATTCTGCTGCTATACGATTAATCTTTGAGGTTAAGTTTGGCAATTGTTAGGTATTCTTTAGCCATTTAGCTAATAATAATATATTTATCGACATGCAGGGTTCCGAAATATGTAAATCCATATCCATACTAATATTATAAATGCGAAAGTGTGTCTGTCTGTCTGTCCGTCTGTCTGTCTGTCTGTCTGTCTGCTACGCTTTCACGGCCCATCTATTCAACCGATTTTGATGAAATTTGGTACAGGGATAGATTGTATCCCGCGGAAGGACATAGGCTACTTTTTATCCCGGAAATTATAAATGCGAAAGTGTGTCTGTCTGTCTGTCTGTCTGTCTGTCTGTCTGTCTGCTACGCTTTCACGGCCCATCTATTCAACCGATTTTGATGAAATTTGGTACAGGGATAGATTGTATCCCGCGGAAGGACATAGGCTACTTTTTATCCCGGAAAATTTAAGAGTTCCCGCGGGAATCGAAAAAATTTGGTCCACGCGGACGTAGTCGCGGGAATCATCTAGTAAATAAATATAATATAGATAATTATTTTATTTATAGCTAGCTAATTACAGTAGAAGTCTGGTTGATGGCGATATAATTTAGGTAGGTACTTAGGTAATAATCAAGAAAAAATATTTACAGTAGGTATTGTGCATTATTCAAGAAATACTTGATAAAAAAACTAAATTTACCATTACTCTAGAGTCTACCTACTTCAGAACTATAGGCACATGAGTTCTGATCTGCTTAGAGCCTTCGGTCATGGCTAGCTATAACCCTACCGGCGAAGCCAAGTGCTGCCAAGCGATTTAGCGTACCTAGAAATCGATTTGGGGTTTATTATAAGTACCAAGCCGTTATACCCCTTCTTATTAGCCCACTACTATCTTAGGCTACATCATCAAATACCATCAGGTTGAATCGCAGTCAAGGGCTGACTTGTGAAAGAATCAAAAAACAAGAATAACTAACATATATAAGAAATACTTTAAAAAAACACAAAAACAAGTGATCAAGATTGTTTTTTAAAAAAAAAATATAATTAGACACGTTTACGTGCTCTCCGAGGCACGGTGTTGAAACACCGCCAACTTCCTAACTCCGGGCTAGTATTGAGAATTTCTTGCCAGAAAAACCCAATACTTGTTATGGCCCGACCCGGGACTCGAACCCGGGACCTCGTCGGTCGCAGTCAAAGACAATATATAAACCTGTATTATAATTAATCTATGGTCGCAGTCCAACATGCTAACCACTATACCAACGAGGCAGTCATGGATATATAACTATACGTTAGATGGCACTAGGTAAGTTTGATCGAGTTGATGATTCAACTACTACTCGTTAGATGGCAATAGCTATGTTCGTTATTAATTATTTTTCAGCTTGCACAGTTACGCCATCTCAGATAATGCGAAGAACTACAAGGTACCGGCGACTTTAATGCGCATTTAGCGAGCTTTGATTTAATGTATGAAGAGAACAGTCTTATACTGGTTTATATATTGTCTTTGCTAATACTAACTTATTTATCATTCAAACTGCACTTCTTTGGTTAATCATAGAGTCATTTTACTTCCACAACAATTTTATGTAACGAATTCTAAAGCTGTGAGTTATTTTCAACACGAAATCAATTTACAATCTTCAAAACACTGTTTGTTTACATTCGACAACAAATGAATTATCAAACAAATATGGCGCATGGCATATGCCGTTCAACCAATCAGCGCGCTAGGTGCGTTCCGTCGCACCTAGCGCGCTGGTAGGTATTTCACAATTTGACGGTTTTACTTCGATGGATTATAATCTACCGAAAAATAATGCGATAAATTGTAAGCAGTATGTTCAGTTCACAATGTTTCGACAGTTCACAATCTCGCGAGGTATATTATAATCTAACGGTTTTTACGATCAAAATCAAAATCAAAATCAAATTATTTTTATTTAAATAGACTTTTTACAAGTTCTTATGAATAGTCAAATGAATCTACCACTGGTTCGGAATGCCGTTCCTACCGAGAAGAACCAGCAAGGAACTCGGATCTTACGGTGACATATATAAAATTCAAAGTCCTGACTGACTGACTTATATATCAACGCACAGCCAAAACCACTGGTCCTAGAGACATGTTTGGAGAGTATATTCTTTGTGAAGACTAGGTATCCACTAAGAAAGGGTTTTTCGAAATTCCACCCCCAAAGGGGTTAAATGAGGGTTGAAAGTTTGTATGAAAGTCCGTCGTTTTTAGGGTTCCGTAGCCAAATTTGGAAAAAACGGAACCCTTATAGATTCGTCATGTCTGTCTGTCTGTCCGTCCGTATGTCACAGCCACTTTTTTCCGAAACTATAAGAACTATACTGTTGAAACTTGCTAAGTAGATGTATTCTGTGAACCGCATTACGATTTTCTTACAAAAATAGAAAAAAAACAATAAATTTTGGGGGTTCCCCATAAGTACTTAGAACTGAAACTCAAAAATTTTTTTTTCATCTAACCCATACGTGTGGGGTATCTATGGATAGGTCTTCAAAAATGATAAGTATTGAGGTTTGTAATATCATTTTTTTCTAAACTGAATAATTTGCGCGAGAGACACTTCCAATGTGGTAAAATGTGTCCCCCCCCCCTGTAACTTCTAAAATAAGAGGATGATAAAACTAAAAAAAATATATGCTGTACATTACCATGCAAACTTCCACCGAAAATTGGTTTGAACGAGATCTAGTAAGTAGTTTTTTTTAATACGTCATAAATCGTAAACCGCAATTTACGCATATTTTTAATAATTTAAAACTTACTACAGGTTTGTACGGAACCCTCGGTGCGCGAGTCCGACTCGCACTTGGCCGGTTTTATTTAAGATATAGCCACGAAACTTGGTATATCAGGTGCGGGTTGAAAATAAAGAAATACTTACGTGTTTCACAGTTTTTGAAAATTCGACCTCCAAAGGGGTGAAATAGGGGATGAAAGTTGGTATGAAAGGCCTTCATTTCTCAAGATATTTTTCAAGTTATATCAACGAAACTTGGTATTTTGGCTTTCGGTAAAAATAAAGAAATCCGTGTGTCACAGTTTTTCAAAATTTTACCCCTAAAGGGGTGAAATAGGGGTTGAAAGTTTGTATGCAAGTCCTTCATTTTTCAAGTTATAGCCATGAAAGATGGTGTTTGGACTTCTGGTTTAACATAAAGAAATACGTGTTTCACAGTTTTTGAAAATTGTATCCTAAATAGAGAGTTTGTCCTTCAATCTCGTGATTTAATGCATGGGTTTAGATGAGGACCTGGAGAGTGACATATTTATTTTATCCCGGAAAATTAAAGAGAGCCTGTGGGAATTAAAAATCTTAAGCCACGCGAACAAAGTCGCGGGCGTCCGCTAGTTAATAATTAAATTTTACTAAACTGGTGGGTACCTTGTTGATGCAAAGCTGTCGGAAGTGCATCAATAGTCTCGTCATCTCGCGCGGCTCCGGTATGTTGAAGGCCGCACCCAATCGTTTCAGCGCTTTTCTGCGAGCCTGCAAACCACTCCGTTTCAGCCACAGCTTCCCTGAGGGCTGAAGTAGCTCTCTGGATGATTTGGGCTTCACAGAGTCATTCTCCGTGAAGTGGCGTCAACGGGGCCCATTTTTTGAATAGAAGAAGGCGTTACTTTGCAGAAGTCCATGATAATGAATGAACTAGAAGTTTAATTCGCTATAATCCGCCACAGTAGACAAATCTGTGTGGCGCGAGTACAGTGCGCGTCCTCCACCTGCAGCGTGCGACACCCACCACCCAGCAGTTCGCACCGCCACAGCACCACACCACACAAATACTCTAAATCACTCTCAACGTACGTTTCACTCCGATATCGGTATGTCGACTCGACAACGCTCGATCGTAAAGTCTTTACAATCGTGCATAGTCGAGTCAACATCTCCTGAAGATGCTCCGGTCCCGGTATCGGAGTGAAACGTACGTTGAGAGTGATTTAGAGTATTTGTGTGGTGTGGTGCTGTGGCGGTGCGAACTGCTGGGTGGTGGGTGTCGCACGCTGCAGGTGGAGGGCGCGCACTGTACTCGCGCCACACAGATTTGTCTACTGTGGCGGATTATAGCGAATCAAACTTCTAGTTCATTCATGAGGCCCATTTTCATCAATGGAAGCAATACCAGAAGCTACTGCAGACCCCATGTAGTAGTAAATTATTTAACAATGTCACGTGCGCCAGGATGAATCCTTAGAGTAGCGAGGGATTCCAGAGTACTCCCGTGTTGCATCTAGAAGCCAGAGTGAAGCGCGGGGTTTAGGGGGCGCACAAGACGAAGACAGAGTTACCTAGATTAGAGTGCTCCCCCCATAGACAGTTGTCGATCATTATTTGAAAAAATAAAATTACTGTCGCTTCCTTGTCTGATACTTATTTGAAATCTGTTGTTTTGTTAAAAACTTAAGACTATGTTTACAGTTGCAAGCAGTCCATATTATACTCATATTCATAGTTGTAGAAACACAGATCGCTTGGTTTTAAATTACTTTCATAAAACTCAGTATTTCGCAAAAAACTGTGTTGCGATGTGTATAAAAATATGTAACAAAATCCCCAACAGTGTCAAGTTATTACCTTTAACTTACCTTATTCCCTTTAACTAAGTTATTCCAAATTCTAACGGCTTAACATGCATCATTTCTACTTAAAGAATTCTTCGAACTTATATAGATTAACTAATTATTATAATTAAAATTATGTACCCAAATTGAATTTTTATTAGATTTTAAGATACTTATAATAATTTACTATTTTTGTGATTTTTACTGTAATTACAATAAGTTAAGGACTAAGAATGAAATAATTGACTAATAATTAATTAATATTGTACACCAGCGCCGGTAGAACATGTTGACCTTACCATCTGTAATTTGTAACCATATTATAATGTACCTGTTCTGAGCAATAAAATTATGCATACCCTACATTATTATGCATACCATACATATGTAAAAAATTATGCATACCCCTGCATTGAATACTCTGCTTTTCACCCCTAGTGAGACAATTCAAACAATATTCAATATAATAATGAATCCGGAGTTAAATTACTGCCGTTATTATCGTCACTCGACGTTTTAATCTCAAATTAGATGATTAATTAATTTCAATAACACCGCCATCTGTTCAGAGATAAGTTTTGGAAGGAAATCTCAATAATCTTTACTCTAATTTGTCATTTTACTCAAAGCTGAGAGAGGGCGGTACAGTCGCCGAGTGAACATCTCAGTTCCGTATAGTTGTGTAAAAATATTTAAAAATAACTTTTTGAAGATCTTAGTAGTGAATTAAGTTTATAATAATCCAATTATCAAGTGAAAGTGTTTGTGAAGAGATCCATGCGTCAATAAATCCAAAAATCGTGTCATTTGAAATCGGACAATATCATTTTCAAGCACAGTTTATCGAACATTTAAACAACAAACTACTTATATAATGAACGTTTAGTGATTATGCAATGAAAAACAAAAGTTATACATAAAAATAACAACAGAAAATAACGATTATAAACTTTTAGTCTCAAAAAAAAATCGTTTCGTTGTTCAAAAGTGCAGTAAACAGCTGAGTGACGGTAGCAATGTCATTGACCGGTTCTCAGGGTCAACGTCCCCAAACGTCAATCATAAAAGAATATGATAACTAAATTCACGCTTGCACTTCGGCGATTGGATGGCCTAGCGTAACGTGAGAGTTCAGTTTCATACAAACCGAGGTGCCCGGTTCCAAACTCCACTCATCTTTGACTCTTCCTACTGTTTACTAATTTTTTTTTTTTATTCTTTTTAATTTTTTTTGCTAGAAAAAATACAAAACAATAATGGAGCCAAATAACATCACAATAAGGTCTAAACAAACCAAGATGTACACTTCGATCTGCGTCGATGAAGAAGAATCACTAGACTCGATAAGCACAGAAATTAGAGCAAGAAGCTTACCAGACTTATCTACAATAATTACACAAGAAGAAATGTCAGATTTTAAAGATGAAATTACTAGGTTAAACTTACAATTAAATAGTGCACATACAGAAATATTTTCATTATCCAGTGAAATAAACTCCTTAAAAAAACTTTTACAAGAACAAAAAAATCAGATAGAGGTACTAAAAAAAGTATGTTCGAGTCCAATAGAAAATAGTCCAATAAAATCTTCTTTAAAAAAGAAGATGAGACCAAGGCGTCTAACGGAGCTTTCTAGAAACTTAGAAATGGAATTGAGTTATGAGGTGACCAGTCAAGAGTCGGCAGGACAGACGAACTCGAATACTAAGGAATCAAACTTAAATTTGTAAGATGCATCTTGTGTTATATCTAATGAACCTTTAACAATGCATGAAAATGAGGTAGAAATTGTACAGTCAAAAAGTGCTTCCAAATCTGACACAAGCAATCCGGGACAGACCTTGAAAATAAATACAGAATACATATCAGCGAGTAAAGAAAACATTAGTACTACGACATCTTCATCCTCTGGTTAAAACCGAATCATGATACTAGGGGGTAACCAGTGTATACATTTAGCAACTTCACTTATTCACTCGCGTCGGAACACTAACTATGAAGAATACGAAATATTTTCTTTTGTAAAACCGAATGCGACGTGTGACGAGCTAGTGTCAACATTCAACACAACACAGATGAACTCTAACGATAAAATTATATTGTGCATAGGAGAGCAAGACTGTAATCCATACAAGATCATAATGGAACTAGGCTTTTTCTTAAAAACCTCTTGGAAAATGGAAAGCCAGTAGATATTCTGTGTCTATCAGAAACATTTGGTGATTCCGGTGATGTATCTAATATTAAGATAAATGGTTATAAACTAATATGCGCCTTTTGCAGATCCAAGCAAAAACGTGGTGGTGTCTGTATTTTGGTCAAGGATCACATAGAGGCTATGAAATTCAATGCTGTAGATGAATTCTGTACGGAATATACTTTTGAGTGTTGTGCCCTCAGAATACCCAGCTGTAAGATAATTATAATTTGTTTATATAGAACCCCGAATTCAAACATTACAGAGTTTCTGCATAAGCTAGACATTCTATTGTACAAATTGAGAACGTGGGACGCTAATAATAATATTGTATTTGTAGGAGATTTTAACATTGACATTTTAAAAAACACGAAATCTAAAATTGACTTCACTGATTTATTACGGAATTATAAATTTTTTATACATATAAATGAACCAACAAGGCAAAACTCATGTATAGACCTATTTATAAGTAATAAAGAGAATGCTGCAGGAGAAATACGTCAGTTAGGGCTTTCTGATCATGAAACGGCTCAATTTTTAGTAGTACCAATTAAAAGAAAGAGCATGCCATCTTCGTATAAATTTATTTTTAAGAGAGACTTAAGTAGTGAGAATATATCTAAATTCAAGAATTGTATTGATAGTCTTAAATGGACAGATGTTTATGCTGCTGATAATTTAGATGAAGCTTTTAAGGAATTCCATGACACTTTGGTGTTATTTTACAAATTGTGTTTCCCTTTAATTAAATACAAGATAAGTGACTCGAATCAAAAAACTCGATGGCTGACTAAGGGAATGAAAGTTTCATGTATAACAAAACGGAAGCTGCGTTTCCAATATTATAAAAGTAAAACATCCGCAAATAAAAACAAATTTAATAAATACTCCAAGATTCTTCAACAATGCATGGACCTTGCTCAGAGAAGTAGTAACAACAGCTATATATTGAAATCAAAAAACAAATGCAAAGCGTCATGGAACGTGATCAACAATAAAAATAACTATTAAAAACTGAGGAGTATTGAACATATTAAGCATCAAAATAAGGATATACACAATCCAACGCAAATTGCTAATATATTTAATGATCATTTTATTAATACGCTTATTGAGAGTAATAAGATAATAAATAAAAAACATAATAATTATAAAATAAAACAGAATAGCTCAAGTTTTTTCTTAACACCGACTGATGCATCAGAGATTGTGTCGATTATAAAGTCTCTAAATAATTCAAATTCTACAGGTTATGATGAAATAACTACTAAAGTCTCAAAAGAATGTAATAAGGAATTAGCACCAGTCCTAGCTTACCTTATTAATCTATCTTTTTCAGAGGGTAAATTTCCATCTAACTTAAAACAATCAATAGTAATGCCATTGTATAAATCTGGTGATAAAGAAGATATTAATAATTATCGCCCTATCACGCTTATTCCTATAATCGCGAAAATCTTTGAAAAGGCAATGCATAAGCGACTTACATCTTTTCTGTTGAAACATAACACAATCTTGAAAGAGCAGAATGGTTTTCAAAAAGGAAAATCAACTACTCTAGCGTGTTTTTCATTGGTCAAAGAAATCGCTGAATGCATAGATAGGAAACTACCTGTAACAGCTGTGTTCTTTGACATGAGCAAGGCTTTTGACCATGTCTGCCATGAAAAACTGCTTAACAAATGCGATCAATATGGTATCCGAGGTCAAGCAAATGAGTGGCTCATAAGTTACCTTTGTGACCGTACACAATACGTACAAATTGCGTTTTTTAATGATAACCAAGAAGTGGTGTTTCATCGATCAGAACTCAAAGTAAATCCAAAGGGCGTGCCGCAAGGAAGTGTGCTAGGTCCACTTTTATTTATAATTTACATTAATGATTTACCCAATATTACTTCGCATAATTGAACACTTTTGGTTAATGACATATCTATCATAATTAAATCTAATAATAACTTGACATACAATTCTGAAATTAATAATACTGTAAGGGACATAATTGAATGGCTTGGTGCTAATAATTTATCTGTAAATATAAAAAAGACTATGTATATGCTATATTACAATATAAATGGTAGAAAGAATAACATTAACATATATTATAATAACGGACACATTAAAGAAACACAATCCATTAAATTTTTGGGAATCACATTAGATAATACACTATCATGGAAGATACACATGGATAAAGTTAGCAAAAAAATACATCAGTATGTATATGTTCTTAGGCGTTTGTCTCAAACAGTAAGTGCGAAAACAGTGCTAATGGCATACCACGCCTTCGTCGTCTCATCATTGAGATATGGACTTGTCATTTGGGGAAATTCGGTGGACATTAAGCGTCTGTTTATTGCACAAAAAAAATGTATTGGAGCTGTATGTGGAGTGGGTCCCCTGACCTCCTGTAGGCCTCTATTTAAAACCTCAAAAGTTCTTGCACTACCGTGCTTATATATCTATGAGGTTAGCCTATTTGTAAAGAAAAATATGTCTGATTTATTTATTAAAAAAAGTGATAGATATTTAAACTTTAATACAAGATATCCAGATAGACTGCTGATACCTTCACGCAGAACTGCGCTTTTTAGCCGAAACTGTTATAGTATGTCTGTTCAAATATTTAATCGATTGCCTGAAAACTTAAAGAAATTACAATTCAGTGTATTTAAAAGAAAGCTGCATGAATGGCTCATAGACAAGTGTTTTTACTCGCTGAAGGAATTTTTAGAATGAATTTATTTAGTCCTGTCTTGTAATTTCTGAGAATAATATAAAATATATTTGTTTAGCAAGAAAAGAATACAATTACTTTGCTATAATCCGCCAACAGAAAAAAATCTGTATGGTCAAGCATGCAATTAAAAGCGAAGCACCGTTTACCTTCACCAAGCAAGAAAGCTAAGTTCCCAAGCAAGCAATGCCACCACCACTCACATGCACCACCACACAAGACTTTTATACTATTCTCGACGCACGTTTCGCCCCGACACCGGAGCATCCTCAGGAGATGTCGACTTTACAATGCGAGATTGTCTAGTGATTCTAGACAATCTCGCATTGTAAAGTGATTCTAGACAATCTCGCATTGTAAAGTCGACATCTCCTGAGGATGCTACAGTGTTGGGGCGAAACGTGCGTCGAGAATAGTATAAAAGTCTTGTGTGGTGGTGCATGTGAGTGGTGGTGGCATTGCTTGCTTGGGAACTTAGCTTTCTTGCTTGGTGAAGGTAAACGGTGCTTCGCTTTTAATTGCATGCTTGACCATACAGATTTTTTTCTGTTGGCGGATTATAGCAAAGTAATTGTATTCTTTTCTTGCTAAATCATGAACTTCCGCAAAGTAACGCCTGATTCTATCCAATATATTTGTTTAGTTTAATAATTTTTATGTAATTTATCAAGACATAATTTTTATCTAAGACATTAATCATACACAATTTATAATTATCTTTATGTACCTATAAATTATTTTCGTGGTATAACTGATTATGGCTGTATAAATTAATTTTAATAATTTAAACTCATAGCATAACTCATGTTTTTAATTTGCATGTCAGTAATGACGAAACATGTATGGTCAAATTTAGTCTTTGTCATCCTATTGTACAATGTTTCCAGCAAATAAACGATTTATTATTTATTATTATTATTATTCTAAATCCCAGCAGGTTTGAATTTGGGAATTGGTGTAGAAACCAATTAGGGGTAATATAACTGCTATGCCCCACAGGTTAGCCCTCTGCCATCTTAGAGCGTATCAACACTTATCATCAGGTGAGATTGCAGTCAAGGGGTAACTTGTAGTTGAAAAAAAAATTAAAAAGTACAACAGCTAGAAGTAGCTCAATAAGTACTGGATAATGCCAGGATTGATTTTAATATCCTGCAGGTGTCTACTCAGGAATAGAATAGGAAAAGCTGCCTTTGCCTACTGGTACAATCTTTATTCTTATTTTTTTATGTATGATTATAACTCATATGTTTTGTTGCATGAAAGTTTATACTTCTACCAGTAATGTACCTACTACATCTATAGTCTTGTTAATGTTAGTGTTCTCACCAGTGACTGGGCTGCATTGCGAGGCTTCGTGAGCTCCTCATATTTGAGAACCTCCTCGGCGAATCTCTCGAGCTCATCCTCCTGCAGCATCCTCCCCTGCAGGTCCATGATCAGCGGTGGAGCTTCATCAGACATGACACCTGCACTACAACTACGCTTCTGAAACCAATATGCTTAAACTAGAGAGCTTGGACTAACTATACTGGGAGTGGTTAAATATGGTTTAAATAGTAAATAAAACTGCCTCGTTGGTCTAGTGGTTAGCATGTTCCACTGCGGCCGACAAGATCCCGGGTTTGAGTCCCGGGTCAGACCATAATTAAGTATTGGGTTTTTCTGACTTGACATTCTCAGTACTAGCCTGATAATAGTATCACTAACATGATAATAGTCATTAAAGCTTGCCAACTCGCATTGGAGCAGAGTGGTGGGTCTAAGCTCTAATTCCTTCTCTTCTATGAGAGTGGAGGCCTGTGCCCAGCAGTGGGATGTTAATGGGCTGTAGTAAATAAAAATAAACTTAGTCTGACAGCCATATAGTTCTTTTTGAATTGCCAATAGATGTACGAAAAAAGGAAGTGTCTTGGAAGAGAACATTTCTATGACTTTGTGTCGCTCTCGCACACATTGCAAGAATATTATATAAAGATCATACACTGGCAATGGCAGCGCTACACTGCACACCCATCCATCAACCCATATCTATCCAATGCTGAACATAGGCTAAGGCTAAGGTATGAGCAGTAACATTTGCATGAACCGCTACACTGTCTTCAGCTTTCAAATCCAATCACTTCCCGCTTCCTTTTTGAGGTCGTCGGTCCAGCGACAGTTTACTGGTACGGCGGTCTCCACTCCAGAATGAGTCTGTCCCAAGTCCCAACCTCCATCGGTTTAGCGTCAGACATGCCCTGCCCACTGCCATTTTAGCTAATTCTGTCAGTCACTATGTCGATACGACGCGACGCCACTGTATCAAACAGTAGCTGACCGGTCACACGGCCTATGTTGTCGTGTAGATAAGTTTGTCGTTTTTAATGCAGTCGTCGCGTCGCATTCATCGCTCACGTAGGACAACTCACAACGGGCCAGCCACCTACTTGTTGTTTCCTTGCTATCAATTCAACTAGCTACTATTATGAACAAATACTTTCGTTTGGTGAAACGAAACATCGTAGAATCACAAAAATTCACGTAAAACAAAAAGATATGTACCTTATAGACAAACGTTGAAAGAAATGAATATTGAATGAATTAACTTTTAGTTAAAAGCCATTTATTATTTTCTATGCATTGCTGTGTAACTTTAAACTAATTATGAATGCAGTAATTCACAAATAAACTAATTTTTATGAAAAAACGCCATTAAAAGTCAAGAAACAACAACAAATCCACATTTCAATTTTCAACTTTTCAAGATGACATTAGGTAGAAAATTCGTTTAATGTACGGTGTAGACTGTAGTTTGCTTTGTCTATGTCATCCACAGATGACATATAGTTAGGGATTGGCTAAAACCGGTAAAATCATTATACAATGGCGACGGGTAACTTTTGAAAGTCAGCGCGTTCTTCTAAGCCTGAAGACTGTTCTAACTTTATCAGGATACCCCAATACAAAATAAAATCGTTGCTTATTATCTAGCGTGATAATATTTATAGAATTAGGAATATTATGATAAAATAGAGAAAGCGTGGGATATTTTTCACAACTCGAGCTTCCTTAATTGGTTTTTCAAATTGTGTTTTAAATAAATGAAACAAATCGAGTGGTTTGTTGGACGCCCCATAAGGACTTGTTCTGTTCGCTATTCTATAAAAAAACAGTCAAGTGCGAGTCAGACTCGCGCACAAATGGATCCGTACCACCACGCAAATGTTTCTAAAGTTTCCTCAAAACTGTAGCTAAGAATAATACCTACTTACCGTGTCACTTCCGGTACGGACCAGTCGGTCGGAGTCAGACTCGCGAACAAATGGTTCCATACCACCCAAACCACCACTCAAATGTTTCTTAAGTTTCCTAAAAACTGTAGCTAAAGTATAATACCTACTTACCGTGTAAATAGAAGGTAAAATAATTAAAGAAGAGAGAAATAGAGGATATAGAATTTTGTTAAGTAATGGAGAGGTACCGTCAAATGCCCTAATCTTGCCTGGCGTCAAATGTTTGCCTATAATACAGAAAAGGTAATATCTTTTTCAATTTACTAGTCTAGCAATGGAAACTTTGTCAGTTTTTAGAATTATTATCTGGCAACACAAAATTAGTGAGGCTATGTTGGTAATATGCATAATTTTCGACAGTTGTGTCTTTTTTTTCTGGTCGGTGAGTTGTGTGTCAAACGAAACTGCGTCAAGGCGGTTATTTTGAGTTGTGGAAAAACTTTTCAAGTAAGTCACTAAAATATGTAGGTATATTCATAACTTGTTTTATAGTCATTCTATAAAACGTTGATAGTTTGATCATTTGTCACTGATAACGATGGAAATACACGTATATTTACAGAGAAATGTTGCATTAGGCAATGTTTAGCAACTTTTTCTGAATAAGTGTACAAACATTGCCTAGGCTAGAGTTGACACCCTATACATACTAGCCATCCTCTAAAAACTTTAACGTTTATGCGAGGATAGCGAGTTCACATTGCAGTTATTAGTAAAATATAATAAAAAATAAAAATAACATTTTAAGTGAAATAAAGAAAATATAAAATAAGTTGATTTAGGTTAGGTTAGTACTTATTAAACGGCGGCGGTGTGAAGTGTGCGCTGCGGTGGCGGACGCGCCGCCGGCTCATGTACCTCACATGTGGCCGTGACCGGGTCGGCCGTGGACGAGGTTACACATAGATTTTTTGGGACCCATAGCTGGGCTTACTTATATGGTGGTAGTCGACTCCAGTTCAAAGTGGATCGAAGCTATTAAAATGGGCTCGATCACAGCTAAGGCTGTAATTAGTAAGTTAAGAGAAATTTTTGCTAGATTTGGTCTCCCAAAGCAATTGGTCAGTGATAATTTTTCTTCGTTTCAAAGTGAAGAATTCGGAGCTTTTTTAAGTCAGAATGGTATTGAACAGATATTTTCTGCCCCATATCATCCTACGTCTAATGGAGCTGCGGAAAACGAAATAAAAATTTGTAAACGGGTCATAAAGAAAGCTTTAATACAGGGTGTGGATGTAGATACGGCATTATGTCGTTTTCTTTTACTATATCGAAACACTGAGCACAGTACGACAGGGGAGAGTCCAGCTAAACTTCTGCAGGGCAGGTCGTTGCGTACCCGCTTAGATAAATTAAAACCGGAACGGGAGGATTTAGTTCGATCTGCCCAAGCACGGCAACAAGTCGCGGCGGGAGGGGTAGAAAGGTCATTCGAGATAGGAAATAAGGTTTGGTACCGAAATTACAGGGAAGGTATAAATGGTTCGAGCCCACCGGCGGGCTCGTGCGCGCGAGGAGGTTAAGAGGGGAAGTCCAAGGGGTGTCCAAATACTTCTGAGTCCATTGAAGTTGTGGATAGGACTTCAACGGGGCGGTCCAGAGGCGCATTGGTGGCGATGACGTTGAGCTCGCCGTCCGGGCCGAGTTCGCCGGAGCGTAGCACGGAGCCGGGCGCGTCAGCGTCTCGTACGGCGGGGAAATAGAACTTAGTTTGCGGGCCGAGGTTTCCGGCGAGTCACATTCTCGTGTAGTGGGGGAACCCGAGACAGGGGAACCGACACGGCAGGCGGTACAGCGTCGCCAGCTCGTGCGAAAGCGTTGGCCGCCTAGACGTTATGGCATTGACGACGTATTTCATAATTTTATTGTTTAGTGTTATGTTGTTTTAGTTTTAATTTTATTAATATAATACTTTTAATTTTTCTATTGTTAGATAAGAGGGGAAGTGTTATGTATGGAGGTTCGATAGATGTTCGGTTGATGTTTTATGAAAGAAATACAGATGTCACTCATGAATTTTACATATATATATATATATATATATATATTTTTTTTTTTTTTAAATTATATATCGTGAATTTATATATTAACTAGCTGATGCCCGCGGCTCCGTCCGCGTGGAGGTATGAAAAATAGATAGTAGCCGATTCTCAGACCTACTGAATATGCATTATGCATATTAAATTTAATAAAAATCGGTCAAGCCGTTTCGGAGGAGTATGGTAACTAACATTGTGACACGAGAATTTTATATATATAGAGATATTTTATATTTTATATAGGTTATATATGTAATAATGTATATATATTTATATTTATTTACCACACCACAGAATTCCCCCAAAAACTACCCTTTATATATTATAAATAATAATATATTTAATATATAATCAATATATATTTATAATATATAAAGGGTAGTTTTTGGGGGAATTCTGTAGTGTGGTAAATAAATATAAATATAATATATACATTACTAGCTGATGCCCGCGACTTCGTCCGCGTGGTTTAAGTTTTTTCTTATTCCCGCGGGAACTCCTTAATTTTCCGGAATAAAAAGTAGCCTATGTCACTCTCCAGGTCCTCAACTATACCCATGCCAAAAATCAAGTCAATCCGTTGCTCCGTTGCGGCGTGATTGAAGGACAAACCAACAAACCAACAAACAAAGTGACTTTCGCATTTATAATATTAGTATGATGTATGATATGATGATTACATATTAGTATAACCTATACATATATATTACACACTGTATTATATAACACACACACTGTATTAAACACTGTATTGTATAAAATCACTGTACCACATAGATATTCCTTTTGTCGCGGATAATAGCGAATTAAACTTCTGGTTCCTTCATTGTAATCTGTTACAAAAAGCAAACCTAAAATTTTTTAACTGTTACTTACTAGCTTTCTTTTTGTTTGAAGGACGATCAAGATGAACAAGCCGCGCAGAAGATTGTATTCATAACAGCGATATTATGAAGATTTTTTGTTTCTGAAATATGTTTTATTTGTAGAATAACCTATTTATAACCGACTTCCAAAAAAGGAGGAGGTTCTCAATTCGGCGCGTATGTTTTTTTAAAGATTAGCGTCACATTAACTTTCATAGACTGCATTATGTGACCCTTTGATTTATTGCATTTTTAATAGGTAGGTATTGTAACATAACAATTTTGTCTAGTACAAATTGCACACTTTGATACAACTAGCGTCATCTATGGACACTAGTCCGTGTAACATTACAATTTCGTTTAATACCAATTACATCTTTTGATACCACTAGCACCATCTATGGACACTACTCTGTGAGACAGGTTGTCAATTCGATAGAATTCGTTTGTTGAATGAGAAAAATCATTTACTTTTGGAATAATCAAATTTCTTTAAATAAATAGGATTTGATTAGTTATTAGGATAATAAAATATATAAATAATACAGTTTATATTTTCTTTATTGAGTCAAAGAGAAATCGTCTATACCATAAATTATCTATGGTCGCTCGATGAATGTGTTTGACCGACGAGCGGTCACCTGTCAAAATAGCAAAATTAGAGACGCAGGATTTTATAATTAAATTGTGTAGTTATTGGCGATTTAGGGGTGGAATTGCTCTAACAGTGAAAAATTCGTTCAGTGTGCTTTCCGCAAGATCGCTGCTATAAAACCGGCTTGTTGAGGATGTGGACCCTTTTTTCCTGCTGGACCGGTGCTCGAATAATAGCTGTGCGGATGGTACGCTACAAGACTGTGATCCTGGACAACATGGCTTCCTAGTTAATAATATACCAGTTTAAGTATCCTGCTGCGGGAAATGGTGAGTACAGACGCATTGTTTGATTAGGGTTTAAATCGTAGGGCAGTGCTTGTCTAAGTAGGCTGTTATTTTGTTGCAGATGAACAATTATGTCGAACACCACGTGTTGGGATTTTGGGAGTGGTGTTCCATCCGACTAATTCGGGTAAATATTTTTATCGACGCGTGCTCATAGATGCTTAGGATTTCGCCTAACGAAATTTCTAACCATGTGTCCTTTCTTTGTCTTTTCAGAGGAACATGGGAAACTATAGCTAATATAACTTTAAATATTAAACTATAGAAACTTACAAACTATAGACTATAAATTATAAATCATAAATACTAACTATAAATATGGGTCATAAATGTAAATTATAAATATAGTAGTATTTTCTAGTACCAAATTTCGGTATTAATGACCTAAATCTGACGGAAGGGGTTGCGAGTCCATCAGAACGCGAATGCATAATTAGATACTTACTAGTCGGGGCGTCTCGTGGTCACAACTGTCGTCGAGCATGCGGAACCCCGCTACGCTGACAAAGCTGCCCGGAGAACCCGCTGGAGCCAAGGCTGTTGAGGGTGTGGGGACACCCGTACCGTCCAGCTTCGCCAACCTCAGGTCGTACTTTTAGTAATATAAATGTGAACTACCATTTTCACTTTTAAGTATAGCAGATTGATGGTTCGCACAAGTTTAGGAATATCAATTACATAGGTAGTGATTTACCAAGAATCCTATTATTAGGATTCCCACTTGTATAACCTAAGTGGGGTATTGTGTGTGCGTGACAGGAGGCGGACTCAGACCCGAGACTGGGTTACGCTCCCGGAGCTAGCTCGGACAAAGTCCTCATTTGGGTAAAAACATAAGTTTAGAGATTGCTGATTAACCTACTTATATCATTTACCAAATAAATTATTTATGCCTAAGTAGATATACCTGTTCGGACTGTTTGTATTTTTGTTTGATCTGTAAAATACATTCCTTACTTTAGTCTAATTTGTATTAAACTATATATTGAACTTTCTGTGACTATATTTCATTGTAATCACCCACTAGAATCCCCTCAGACCCCATTCTGACCAGCACAGTCTGCTAACACCTCCTCTTCTTCACGCACCCCTGGGCTAGTGCGTCTGCGAAGGCCAGATCCTTCATAGGGGCATCCACCCAGGCTTTACCATAAAAGAGGAGTTGTTACAGTGGCGCCCAACGTGGGGCCACCCGTACCGTCCAGCTTCGCCAACCTCAGGTCGTACTTTTAGTAATATAAATGTGAACTACCATTTTCACTTTTAAGTATAGCAGATTGATGGTTCGCACAAGTTTAGGAATATCAATTACATAGGTAGTGATTTACCAAGAATCCTATTATTAGGATTCCCACTTGTATAACCTAAGTGGGGTATTGTATGTGCGTGACAGGAGGCGGACTCAGACCCGAGACTGGGTTACGCTCCCGGAGCTAGCTCGGACAAAGTCCTCATTTGGGTAAAAACATAAGCTTAGAGATTGCTGATTAACCTACTTATATCATTTACCAAATAAATTATTTATGCCTAAGTAGATATACCTGTTCGGACTGTTTGTATTTTTGTTTGGTCTGTAAAATACATTCCTTACTTTAGTCTAATTTGTATTAAACTATATATTGAACTTTCTGTGACTATATTTCATTGTAATCACCCACTAGAATCCCCTCAGACCCCATTCTGACCAGCACAGTCTGCTAACACCTCCTCTTCTTCACGCACCCCTGGGCTAGTGCGTCTGCGAAGGCCAGATCCTTCATAGGGGCATCCACCCAGGCTTTACCATAAAAGAGGAGTTGTTACAGTGGCGCCCAACGTGGGGCCACCCGTACCGTCCAGCTTCGCCAACCTCAGGTCGTACTTTTAGTAATATAAATGTGAACTACCATTTTCACTTTTAAGTATAGCAGATTGATGGTTCGCACAAGTTTAGGAATATCAATTACATAGGTAGTGATTTACCAAGAATCCTATTATTAGGATTCCCACTTGTATAACCTAAGTGGGGTATTGTATGTGCGTGACAGGAGGCGGACTCAGACCCGAGACTGGGTTACGCTCCCGGAGCTAGCTCGGACAAAGTCCTCATTTGGGTAAAAACATAAGCTTAGAGATTGCTGATTAACCTACTTATATCATTTACCAAATAAATTATTTATGCCTAAGTAGATATACCTGTTCGGACTGTTTGTATTTTTGTTTGGTCTGTAAAATACATTCCTTACTTTAGTCTAATTTGTATTAAACTATATATTGAACTTTCTGTGACTATATTTCATTGTAATCACCCACTAGAATCCCCTCAGACCCCATTCTGACCAGCACAGTCTGCTAACACCTCCTCTTCTTCACGCACCCCTGGGCTAGTGCGTCTGCGAAGGCCAGATCCTTCATAGGGGCATCCACCCAGGCTTTACCATAAAAGAGGAGTTGTTACAGTGGCGCCCAACGTGGGGCCACCCGTACCGTCCAGCTTCGCCAACCTCAGGTCGTACTTTTAGTAATATAAATGTGAACTACCATTTTCACTTTTAAGTATAGCAGATTGATGGTTCGCACAAGTTTAGGAATATCAATTACATAGGTAGTGATTTACCAAGAATCCTATTATTAGGATTCCCACTTGTATAACCTAAGTGGGGTATTGTATGTGCGTGACAGGAGGCGGACTCAGACCCGAGACTGGGTTACGCTCCCGGAGCTAGCTCGGACAAAGTCCTCATTTGGGTAAAAACATAAGTTTAGAGATTGCTGATTAACCTACTTATATCATTTACCAAATAAATTATTTATGCCTAAGTAGATATACCTGTTCGGACTGTTTGTATTTTTGTTTGGTCTGTAAAATACATTCCTTACTTTAGTCTAATTTGTATTAAACTATATATTGAACTTTCTGTGACTATATTTCATTGTAATCACCCACTAGAATCCCCTCAGACCCCATTCTGACCAGCACAGTCTGCTAACACCTCCTCTTCTTCACGCACCCCTGGGCTAGTGCGTCTGCGAAGGCCAGATCCTTCATAGGGGCATCCACCCAGGCTTTACCATAAAAGAGGAGTTGTTACAGTATGTACAATTATTATTGAACGATAATCATTCATTATATTGCTGCACATCTTACCTTGATAGTTGTGATGTTGTATTTTTTGCTAAATGGAAGTTAAGATAGGATTAATAAAAAGTTACTATGATAATGTTATAAGATTATCTTAATTGTTACCTACGGTCTACCAAATTTTGATTTTTTTAAGCCTGATTTGTTATTATTCTAATAAATACTCAATAAATGTCAATGTATGGAGGTTGTACAAAATTGTGTCCGGAAACGTTGCCTTAATAATTTCACCTACTAAAATACGCCTTAAACGACATGGTCAAAAATTTTATGGAAGTCTGCCCAGAATGTCCAGAGATGAAATCTATGTCATTAAATTGTACAGATCTTATATTTAAAGAATAAGAAAGTTACATACAGCTTAGCCGCCGTGGATTAAAATTATGAAGGTTAAAAAGAATAGATTATGTTGCTCAGTTTTTGTCGTAGTAATATACTTTTCTCAAGAAACTTATAATTAAGTTATGTTTTAATCAAGTATATTAATCTCAGGTAATATAAAATCCTAAGATTAAGTTTTAAAAGCCGGTCGGGCAGCTTTTATAGGTTTAAAAAAATATTATATTTTATATGAGACTTTTCGCGACCGAAACCTGGATGGCGCTGTACGAGTTATGTAGCAGTATTGAGTAATTGGTACCCAGTTGTAGATCTAGATTATAGATGTCGCTGTTTGGCATTAAGTCCCGCTATTTTTTTCAACTAGCTTTATAGCTCAGGGTTCTAGCCCTTTTCAAACTGATGATTAATGCCATTCTATTCTATTCTATCTCTGGGCTTTTCCGCACTTAAGCACCGGTGCCCGCTGTGCGTGAGACCTCTGGTGCGACTCCCCGCTGGATCACTCCAGCCAGCCGAGCTCACTCCAGAATCCAAGCAGGCCGCCCAGGTCGGCGAGGACTTCCGGGAGTGTTGCTGGGGAGCCAATGTAGGCTTCTCGTTGAGTGGTTACAGCACTGCATTCGAGCAGCACGTGTCTCGGTGTCTCCTCGCTCTCCGTGCAAGCTCTGCACAGAGGGCTGTCAGTTATACCTAGAACATATAGGTGTTTGTTAAGTGGACAGTGTCCTGTTATCATGCCTACAGCCGTCCTGAGTTTAGCTCTGTTTAACTGCAATAATTTCTTAGTTAGGTGTTGGTTTGGGCTGGGTATAGCCTCTTTTGTTTGTCTACAGTTGGTGGTGTTTGCCCAAAGTTCGGCATGTGTACCTACTGTTTGTTGTTTTAGCCAAGTCTTGTACTCACTGAATGGTATTGGAACGATCGGTTCAGGTCCCATTACCTTCAGGTTTGAGGCTCGTCGAGCTAGTTCGTCTGCTGCGTCATTACCTATGTTTCCGCTGTGACCTTTAACCCAGCCGAGTGATACCAGGTTTGATTTTGTTAGTGTTTGTAGTGCGTTATGACAATCCAATACGAGCTTAGATGAGGTTGTACTTTTGGCTAATGCCCGCAGGACTGCCTGACTATCACTTTGAATGTTAATATGAAAGTTTGTTACCTGTCTGTCGGCCACTGCCATGGCCGCCGCAGTGATGCCGACGCACTCCGCTTGAAAAATAGAGTTATTCTTACCGAGCGCGCGAGCAATATGTATGTTTAGTTCGGGACAGTACACTCCTGCACCGGTTCCCTGGCTCGTTTTTGATCCGTCTGTGTAGACGTCTATCGTGTTTTTGGTAGTTCTGTGTATTTCGGTATCTGAGATGTTGATCTTATAATCTTTCTCGATTATGTGTTTCTTCTGTGTTTTGTCGCAGATCCATCCTAACAGTGGACACCTCATGTTCTCACCTGACAGTATCCGGGTGTGTGTTGTGTTTGTATCTTTCCACAGCCCATAAGTTTTAATTCTTAGAGCTGCGAGGGTAGCTTCTTCTTTTATGTGAAGATGTAGGGGGGGGATTCCCAGTATTACCTCTAAAGCATCTGTTGGGGTGGTGCTCATGCAGCTAGTAATCGCTAGGCATGCTTGTCTTTGGAACTTTTGTAGTTCTTGTTGGGTTGTCGTCTGAAGCGTTCTGGGCCACCATACTAGTGACGCGTATGTTAATGAGCTTCTTACCACTGTCAGATACAGCCAAAGCATTATCTTTGGCTTTAGACCCCAGGTTTTCCCGATCATGCGTTTGCATTGGTTTAGGATTATTGTTGTTTTTTGTATTTTCATGTCTATGTGTTTCTTCCAGTTGAGCTTGTTATCTAGAGTTACCCCTAGATATTTAACTTCTGTTGATAGTGTTAAATTCGTACCGAAGAGTGTTGGCATTCTTGGTACATCTGGTTTCCTTTTGTTTGTGAACAGTACTAGTTCGGTCTTTTTTGGGTTTACTGTTAGTTCATTGTCTTTGCACCATTTCTCTATGAGTCTCAGTGCATCTTGCATTATTGCACAGAGTGTGTTTTCGTGTTTGCCACCTATCAGAATCGTTATGTCATCTGCATAACCTATGGTGTAGAATCCGTTGTTGTTCATTTTTGTTATCAAGTTGTCAACGACCAGGTTCCACAGTATTGGAGATAACACTCCTCCTTGTGGGCACCCTTTGGCTACTATGCCCTTTGTTATACCGTTTATGTCAAGTTGGATGACCCTTTTTTCGAGTAGGGCTCCTATCCATTGCCTTAGAGTTTTGGGTACTTCGTATCGTTGTAGTGCATTGTCAATGCTCTTAAAGGTGGTTTTGTCAAAGGCTCCTTCAATATCTATGAAAGCTCCTAGTGTTGATAGTTTGTTATCTAGGTCGTGCTCTATCTTCGTTACCACGTTGTGGAGAGCCGTCTCTGTTGACTTGCCGGTAGTGTAGGCATGTTGGTTTCGGTGTATTGGTATAGTCCTTAGGGCTCCATCTCTAAGGAAACGGTCACCAAGCCTTTCCAGCGTTTTCAGCAGAAAGGATGTTAGGCTGATAGGTCTGAAGGCCTTTGGTTCGGTGTAGTCATTCTTGCCTGGTTTGGGCAGGAATACCACTTTCACTTCTCTCCACGAGATTGGTATGTATTTAAAGGCTATACAAGCTTGGAAAATTCGTATAAGCCATGGTGTTATCTCCGTAGCCCCCCACTGCAGGAGGGCTGGGAAGATTTGATCTGTTCCCGGTGATTTGAAGGGGTGGAACGTGTCTATGGCCCACCGTACCTTCTCATGTGTGACTATTCTGTAAGCTATTTCCCAGTCAGCTTCTGAGGGTGTGTTCTGTGACTCATCCGCCCAGTCTGGGTTGTCCACTATTTTGCTGCCGGGGAAATGTGTTTGTATAAGAGTTTCACTGACCTCTTTGTCGTCTTTGGTATAACTACCATCAGTTTTCTTCAAAGTACCTAGTGTGCGGTTGTTGTCGTCGGCTAATATTTTCCGGATTCTAGTCGCCGTGTCGTATGATTCTATGTTAGTGCAGAATCCCTGCCATGATTTGTCGTCTTTACTTCGTACTAGCTTCTTGTATTGGGATTGTGCTTCTTGGAAGTTATCCCAATCCAAGTCCTGTCGGGTGTTTTTGGCTCTGTTGAATAGGTGCCTTAACCTTTGTCTTTTCTTTTCTAGGTCCGGGCCCCACCAGCTATGTTTTGGTTCTTGTTTTGTCTTACGTGCTTTCAAAGGGCATGCTATCTCGTAGCATGACCTTATACTGTCTGTTAAGTCTGTTACCTGCTTGTCGATCTGTGACACATGTTGGATTTCGGATATGTTCTTCTGTCCTATGTGTCTTGTTATGAGTGATTTGTACTGTTTCCTATTTGTCTTCCTCGGATTTCTTCGAGGTATTTCTGGTTTCTTGGTTAGATCGAGTTCAAAGCATATTCTGCAGTGATCCGACAGCGACGGTTCCTTGCTCACATGCCAATTTTTTACTTGATCTACTATGTTATGTGAGGCTAGAGTAAGGTCTATTATCGTCTGATACCTACTGGATACAAACGTCGGTTCTTTGCCTTTGTTTACAATGTTGAGGTTAGTTGTTAGTAGAAATGATACTAGCGACTCACCTCTTGTGTTGTTCTTTTCACTACCCCACAAGGTATGGTGTGCGTTGCTGTCGGCAGAGATTATCAAGTCTGTCTTTTGTTCTTCACAGTGGTTGATGAGATCCGTGACTTCCTTCGTGGGGATCTGGCCATCAATGGGTAGATACAGTGATGCCAAGACTAGTGGTCTAGGCGTTAACCCGTTGTTTTGTTTTAATTCGTTGTGTATTTTAACTGCTGTTAGGTCTCTGTAACAGTAATGTGTGAGTAGTGTCGCTGTGACACAGCGTGGTATGTAGATACATGTTCGTGGCGGCTCTTGCAAACTGTGGTAGAAGACCTTACCTTCGCAGTTTCCGAGGCCACAAATGCGGTTTGCCCGAACCCACGGCTCTTGGATTAGGGCTATGGTCTCGGCCTCAACCTCCAGCTGCTTTTTAAGGGTGGCCGTTGCTAGGTATTTGTGCTGGAGGTTGGTTTGCACAATTTTAATGTGCTCGTATGTTATTGTAAGCAAAAGTCAGTTGTCCGTTGGTCATTGTTGTTCCTTTTCGGCCATAGGGGCCCATGTTTTCATCAGCTCTTGAAGAGCTGCCGTGTCCGTCGTGTCTGTCCCCTCCTGCCACTCTGTCTTATTCGGTGGTGGAGGTGACGATGATTCAGTCAGCACCGCGTCGATGTTGTGGAGCACAGTGCTGACTGATGGTTCTGGGTTGTTGGCAGATTGTCCGTCAGTTCGTATGTTGTTGGAAGTTGAGGTGGAGGTGGTTGTCATCTCTGGTTGGGGGAGCTCCATGGGTGGTACGTCGCTCACTCCTTCACGAGTGAAGAATCGGACGTAAATAGAGCCCGTGGAGTAGGCTACTTCCCTTCCCCTTTCCATGATGTGGGCAATCTGTTCTTTGGGCACGCCCAGAACGAGAAGTATGCCTGGATAGTTGTTTTCAACCTTGAGGTAGTTGTACAGGGTCCAAGTTGATATATTGTACCAGGGATTTTGGCTGGCCAGGATCCTATGTAGGCTCCCTACCTCGCCTTGATACCCCGGCACAAACAGTGCGGATCTGATCCGTACGGGGATCTCCGACTGTTTTATCAACAAGAGCCCCGTCCCCTCTCGTGGTGACTGCAGTCGTGGTACAACCTCATGTAACCACGAGAGAGCTTTGTCGTCATGACACCATAACTTTAGCACACCCTCGCTCAAGAAGGCTTTGCCTACGAACGCGGGTGCGTAAGGTAGGGTGCCAGGTGCTGTTACTTGGAGGCAAGCAGCAAAGATCTCATTTTGGATCTGGGCCTGAATGTTGCTTGCCTCTTGTTGGGTCATGTCAGAGCGTGGGTCGAAAGTGACCGCCACGCTGAGATGTGGTTGTGCTGCACGGGCGTATGAGCTCGTGTTGTCAGTTCTCCGCTTCTTATATTCCCCCCTGGGGGAGATTGTGTCGTCAAGCCGGTCTCGCTTTTGATTTGACCGACTCGTTGACGGGGCGGGGTCTTCCGGCCTTTCGTCAGCCTCACCACTGCTCCGCTTCCTCCAGTAAGGCCGGCGAGCGACAGGGTGTGGCCGACGTTGGGCCGGGTTGTTATCACTATTGGTCTGTTGTTTTTCACGGTTGACGATGGGCGGGCCGCCGCTGGCTCCCGGTCGGCCAGCATCCACTGCGCCTTCGCCCTGGCTTGGGGCGACAGTCTCCGCGTGCAAGCTGCTACCTTGTGGGGGCGGCTGCTCACCTCCGCTTTGACCGCGCGAGCCAGTTGCCTGAGTTTCGGCGTTTGTATCTGCTAGCCTTCCGGGCACCAGCACCGGCTGGCCCCCGCTCCTAACCGTGGTGCTATTTGACTGTTTTGTCTTCCTCCTCCTCTTCCTCCCGGCCCCTGCGACCACCTGCATCCACTGATTCTGGGCCACTGGTGGGGCCGTGGGAGGGGTCACATGGGCCATGGAGGAAGAAGTGGAGGGTTCGTCCATGTCCGTCTTTTCATTCCTAGTGGTGGTCGTGTCATTTTCAGGTCCGTCTGTCCGTTTGTCATTTGCCTGGGTTCTGTCATGGGTGTGCGCGTCCGTCTGAGTCCGTTGTTCGTTTGCCAGGGGTCGTTGGGGGTGCGTAGCACCAGGCGACATAGTGCCCAACCCAGAATACGTAGGGCGGCCTGCAGCTCGTCCTCCGGTCGTTGCCGTTCCCGGAGGGCGAGCCGCAGCAAGGGATTCTCCTGCCCCGGTGGGGCCGGTACCCTTCTGGGGTCTAATTTTCTGTGTCGTCGTGTCCATTTATTTAGTTTTTTGTTTTGTGTGTTGCTTTGGGTTGTGTATGTGAGATGATTTGTGTTTATTTGTGAGTGTGGGTGTTGTCTGGGGCGGTAATCCATCTATCAGCGCGCACCGGTCCCGCCAGACTCTTCGCAGCGCTGGGGCCAGTCAGGTCTATGTCTATGACATTTACCCCGTCCTCGCTCCACTCTGAGTCCGGCGGAACGAAGGCGCGCTGTATGGATCTTTTGCCTGTGTGTGTCCGTGACGTGATATTGTGTGCGTGTGTGTCCGTGTACGTGCATGTGAGTGGGGGACGAGGGGAAGTTCTAGGAAGAGGATCAAGGAGGAACAGGTTTTAGGATCCTAACCAGTGTTGGGAGTGTCGCTGGCCAGGCCTCTTGTCCGGGGCCCGTAGGCTATCGGCAATCCGCAACCCGCCGACCCGTCCGGTTGCATGAGGAATGCTTCGCAGTCGGGTGAATTGGTGTTACAGGACCACATTTCTGAAGTGCCCGCACCTCCAATACACCGGACACGCCGGACTTAATTAATGCCATAACGTAGTGCTGTCAGTACTTAAGTACTAATTGATTGGTCATTTGTTTTTATTTTTATGTTAGCTAAAAATCAAAATGAGTGAGCATTATTTGAATGAACATTAAAACCGCTTTTATAATGCATCATTTTATCTATCATCGTTGATAATAGGTATATAGAGAGGATGTGTTACATTTTACTCAATTATATACTCGCCGGCATATTTAGCGGAACATAAAAAAAGGTTTGATATCAGTATCATATAAGGTCGCTGGCTGGTTTATACGTCATTTAATTTAAAAAGAAATATTTTCAAATTAAGAAAACAACTGAACATCACATTTTATGCAATTGTTTTAATGTTATTCAAATACACCTTATCTGGAGCGAACTTCGAGTATTTCTTCCTTCTGAGTTTGATTTAAAATTTCATTGAAATACTGTTTTTTGTTAGTTTTTTTTAATCGCGTATCTTTCTGGAGTTGATGACTGAATTATGCCTGACTTAGCCCCAACGAAGATTGCCAGGGCACTCGAAATGCGAAGAAATGGTCAAACCTACAGAGTGATATCCAGAGATCTTCGTCGACCAGTTTCAACGATCCATCGCAGTATCCAACGGTTTAGGGAGACCGGTGCTTATGTGAGAAGAGCAGGACAAGGCAGAAAAAGACGCACTTCGAGTAGGGATGATCGTTTCATTCGGCTTCGTGTACGTAGGAACCCCCGTTTGACGGCCGTCCAAGCCCGACATGAGTTAGAAGCAGTGCGGGGTGTTACCGTAAGTGAGCGTACGGTACGAAGAAGGCTCGAAGAAGCTGGTTTGGGTTCATTTGTGCCCGCCAAGGCTCCAAGGCTCGAGGTAAATCATCGTAGAAACAGGCTAACTTTTGCTCAGGAACATCGACTTTGGAACGCGGACCAATGGAGTAAGGTATTGTTTAGTGATGAGTGCAGAATTCTCTTAAATCAAATTGACGGCAGGCAAAGAATATACAGACGCAAAGGAGAACGATACATTCAGACAAATTTTGAAACTACAGTTGCATACGGTGGTGGATCAATAATCGTTTGGGCGGGCATTTGTTTGGGAGCTCGCACTGACTTGGTAGTGATTGACAGAGGGAGTCTGACTGCAGACCGCTATATCAGAGAAGTTTTAGAAGAAAATGTCGTACCGTTTGCCCCATATATCGGTGACGATTTTGTTTTTATGCAGGATAATGCTCGGCCGCATACCGCTCGGGTAACTCAAGCTTATCTTAATGATATGAATATCACTGTTATGGAGTGGCCGGCGAGATCACCGGATATGAACCCAATAGAGCACGTTTGGGACTTGCTGAAAAGAAAAGTTAAGTCCAGAATTCCAGCTCCTGCCAACGTGGGTGAACTGCGAATCGCCGTAGTTGAGGAATGGCGGAGACTATCCCAGGAGACCATCGATAACATCATTCTCAGTATGCCTAGACGGGTAGAAACTTTAATAAGAGCACGTGGAGGAAATACGCGATATTAATCACCATTTTTCTAATTTAATTAATTGTTATTTTAATATTAAATTTCACTTTTCCCGGTTACATGAAAAGTTCAAAAATGTACCATTTTTCAAAAATAGCCTTTACTCGCAAAATCTGTTCTTAATGTGATCTCATTTTAAGTAAAACAAATGGAACTTTAAATAACAAAAGAAGTGTAGTAAGTAGATTTTAAAATAAAACCATATTTTTTTAATTATGGACCTTTTTTTTATGTTCCGCTAAATATGCCGGCGAGTTTAGTTATACGATGCATTTTGTTAATAAAACATGTACTACTATGTTTTGACTATTCTTACATATTGAAAGCTACGTTTTTAGAATGAGACAGGTGTATTATGTTATTGCGTGAACGTGTCAGGCAATTGTCATATGACGTCATCAAATTTTGCTATTGAAGCCAATTTTTTTGTACCTTTAAGTATATGGCGTCTGTATTGCTTCCGGTGTTTTGGTTGTGGCTAATTACCAGTTTTATGAATATTTTCATAATATTTTTGTGTGTTTTTGCTTAGTTTTGTGCAGTTTTGTGTAATCAACAATGGTGAAGTGCTCAGTTGTGGGGTGTCGTAATAATAGTATTGTAAAACGCCCAGGAATTTCATTTCATAAGTGAGTAACATAGTTGTTTTTATTTTTCTTTTTGTGGCGAGTATTTTAAGTTATTTCAACTAATTATAGCTTAGTTTCTTCTTTACTGAATCCAAAACACGTAAATTTTTGCGCTATCCCCGAAAATTTGGATTATTTCATTAGTTTTTGTTTGAGTGTTTATATAGTGTGGGGATTGTATTGTTTACAAATAAATTGAGTATCGATAAAATTAAAATTTCATATCACTCTTACTGTTTCTCACTCAGAGGGGTAGAGAGATGAAATTGAACAGTCAGCTTCTACTTATAATATTGCCAAACTCATTTTAGGCTGTAGCGATGATAACCTTGTGATTAAGACACCAGATCTCCGGGATGGTGTCTCGTATTCGAAAATTACAGTGTCTATTCAAGTGGTTTTTGGCCCCTTCATTGCAGTTATTGTGTATCATTTTAACTAATTACTATTTTTGACTGCCTCGTTCGTCTAGTGGTTAGCATAGTCGACTGCGGATCACGAGGTCCTGGGTTCGATTCCCGGTCGGGCATAAAAGTTAGGTATTGGGTTTTTCAATTAAGAAATTCTCAGAGCCAACCCGGAGTTTCATACAAAATTTCACCCCCTATTTCACCCCCGTAGGAGTGGAATTTTGAAAAATCTTTCCTTAGTGAGCGCCTACGTCACAAAAGGAACCTACTGTCAAAATTTCAAGTTGCTAACCCCAGCGGTTTAAGCTACGCGTTGATCCCTTAACGATTTAGTATAGGTACTTTCACTCCACTCTTCCATTTAGTATAGGTACTTTCTGAAATAAACACCTCCATATATTTTTCTCCGAAAAATTATGGAAACTTCTTCTTTAAAAACAAATTTTGAAATGGAACCGCACCCGCCCGCGTAGACCGCGCGGCCCACTGTCTACTTACTTGCTCTCCTTCTATCCTAGTGTTTACTGCCTATTTAGTTCTGAAGTAAACAACCCACTGCTATGCTAGCGAGCGCAGTGGAAGCGCCAGAGTGCCACGCGTCCGATAGACGTACAAAAAATTCTCATAAGAAAACATAAAACAGAGACCCCTTAAATATCTAAAAGGGCCTTTTTATGTAAATAAACTTTCCAGACATGCATACAGTGTAAGAGACCGTTGAAGTAAAAACACAAAGAAACCTTCCTTAGTTGATTAATATCAATATCATACCACTGACGATCGGGTACCTTTGGGTGCCATTGAACTTCGCCATCTTGGCTTTCCTAACAGCAAACCGACAATTCTTCCATACAGAACAAATCTTGTAAAAAAACCGCATCAAAGTCTTGCATAGTTCTACACTTGTAAGCCTCTTCAATACTACATTTTCTATGGAAAAATAAATTCCGCCATCTTGAATTTTTTCCTGTTCATCAAGTAGACCTTCACGTCCTGGTCATCTTTTGCCAAGAAACCACTCGTCCATCTCTTATACTCTCCGAGATAGACACCGACGAGACTTGTATGGCGGCCATCTTAAATCCGCCATTTTGATTTTTTTTCAGCACACTGTCAATTGGATGAAGTTTCGAGTGACATTTGGCGGAGCACACCCCACCTATCTTGAATACCCTGGCTGTGCTCTTCATCCGTCTTCAAAATCCTCAATCATCAGCTCTCTCCGTATTTTTCCTCCGAATGAATTTTTGTCTTCTATACGAAACGATGAGTAAAAAAATTTTTTTTCATACAAAATTTTTTCATACAAAAAACCTCAATTCACGTGGATGGGGTCGCGGGCATCAGCTTGTTCATTATTAAATACGAATACTAGTGTATTTCAAAAATTATGTTTAATTATTTATTAATTATATTTTGATAATTTTATATCGAGTATATAAGTATCGACATAATCAAAGGTATCGATAATTTCAGCCCTAATGCCCGCATTAAGCTCCGCCCATGCGCCATTTTATGCATAAAGGAAGCTTCAATTTAAATATGTTAGGGCACATCCTCTCTATATACCTAACAAAGGATATTCCTATATCCTTGGGCATAAGTTTAATCATAGACAGTAGAATATGTCTAATTGACGTCTGACGTTAATTCGACGTAAGACAAAGATCACGTGATATTTTTATATTATACATTAAAAAACCGGCCAAGTGCGAGTCGGACTCGCGCACCGAGGGTTCCGTACAAACCTGTAGTTAGTTTTAAATTATTAAAAATATTTTTATTATATGATGTAACTAAAAATTCATGCTTTTCGCAATTTTTCCTTTAACTGTGCTATAAGACGTTGCTTTGTACTAAATTTATCTCATTTGTCAATATTTGAGTTGATTGAATGAAAGGTAAATTGCGGTTTACGATTTATGACGTATTAAAAAAAAACTACTTACTAGATCTCGTTCAAACCAATTTTCGGTGGAAGTTTGCATGGTAATGTACATCATATATATTTTTTAGTTTTATCATTCTCTTATTTTAGAAGTTACAGGGGGGGGACACATTTTACCACTTTGGAAGTGTCTCTCGCGCAAACTATTCAGTTTAGAAAAAAATGATATTACAAACCTCAATATCATTTTTGAAGACCTATCCATAGATATCCCACACGTATGGGTGAGATGAAAAAAAAATTTTTGAGTTTCAGTTCTAAGTATGGGGGACCCCCAAATTTTATTGTTTTTTTCTATTTTTGTAAGAAAATCTTAATGCGGTTTACAGAATACATCTACTTACCAAGTTTCAACAGTATAGTTCTTATAGTTTCGGAAAAAAAGTGGCTGTGACATACGGACGGACAGACAGACAGACAGACATGACGAATCTATAAGGGTTCCGTTTTTGCCAAATTTGGCTACGGAATCCTAAAAGTCGATTGAAAGTCTTCTTTCTTCAATAATTTTTCAGCGACTGCTATGAAACATAATTATTTATTTAAAATTCATTGTTTATTTTAATTAAATTATTTAATGTGCTCGTTTGTTTGGACAGCCTGGGGCAAAAATTGACCATCTCCTTTATCATTGGAAATTGGTTTGTAATGTTTAGATATTAAGGTAGATTTTAGAATGTGCCAGAATAAAATCAAATTATTTATTTTGGTGTGAACAGATCGGGCAATGTTAGGAATATCAGAAATAACATTGCCTAATTCCTAAAAAAAATACGCAAATTGTCTAAAATAAATGAAAATGATAGAATTTTTGGATTTTTTAATCATAAAATGTGCATACAACGTGCAAATCGTGCAAATTTCAATGTTTTTATTTACGATAAAGTGATATGAAAATCCGTGAAAAGTTAGGGCATTTGACGGTAGTATTAAGAATTATGTAAGTATCACATATTCAAAGCTTCAACACATACAAAGTTTAACGTAGAAAATAATAATGATTGTAACGATGAATTTAATTAAAATTATTAATAAATACGACTGCTCTGCCGCAGCCCGTAGCCCGTAACTATCTACTACGTAACGATACCACAGTCATTAATTACCTTTGGAATCTTATTCACATTTTTATTAAATGATATTTTTTTGGGAATCCCTGGATATTGAACTATAGTGTTACATATTTTTGGAATCTACTCATCATTTTCTTGACGATGATTATATAGTCAATCTTATTTTCGAAAAAAAATATTCAACTTTAGTCTTTAATGCGGGACCATGGTCACCCCATCAATTTTTTTTAAATTTTACTAGCCTATGTCACTCGGAATAAGCTAGGGATTCTAACGATACCTCATTTATCAAAATCGGTTCAGGCGTATAGAAGTCATGGTGGAATATACAAACTCACATACATACATACATGAACCCTTACATATATTTTGACTTAAATTCTTTATTCAAGCCATTTACTAAATTGCTTAATAAATTACCATACCTACCTCACTTTATTACCTACTACCTATTTATGTTTCTTCTTACTCTAACTTTTTCTCTTCATATTGTAACGCACTGTGATCTCAACCCTGTCCCCACTACCAAAGGTTAACTGGAAGAGAATACCTCTAGGTATTAAGTTCGCCTTTGTACATTTGTTTTACTTTTGTGCAATAAATAATTTAAAACAAACAAACAAAACCCTGAAAACTATATACTCCTTTTTTCAGGCAGTCGTATAAAAAGGGGGATGTAAGATGTGGCAATACTTATCTAGGTCGGTCTATTATTCCACAGGTACTAGTTCTACTTCTATGGGCTTGGGTAGCCATCTTGTCTCGATGAATATCCGTTCTCTTTGTTACGTACTAGCTGCGGTACAAATGTATTAAATAGCTTATGTGAAGAATTTTGATCTAAAGTTGTAATAAATACAAATATAAATAACTAAAGTGTTTGATTCACAATGACATCCGGTACGGACCAGTCGGTCGGCTCAACTGGTAGGAAACGGATCGACGCTTCTCTCGGTCAACTCAAATCCATACTTGCTCCATACATACTCTTATATGCGAAAGTGTGTCTATATTTGTCTGTCTGTTACGCTTTCACGGCCCATAGTCCCTTTTATGAATTTTGACGAAATTTTGTACAGAGATAGATTGCAACTTGCATCCCGTGCAAGCACATAGGCTACTCTTTATCCCGGATAACGGAACAGTTCCCGCTGGAATAAAAAAACTCAAACCAGGCGGAGCACTGAATAGAGGTGGGCGAAGTTGCGGACATCATCTAGTAGGTACTTAATATTTTCGGAGTAACTTGTCTTCGAAAATGGCAAATTAGTTACGGCATCAATCACACATCTCGCCCTCTCCGTCTTGTCTCAGATGTGCCTCCGAATTGTCAGCATGTCAGCATGGCTGAGCGCCTTAGTGACCGCATTAACAAACAATAATATAATAAGCAATCATTTGCTATGCTATGACTTATCCTCGAAAATACTTTCTACGGGCCCGTCATAAATAACATAGAAAGATCACAGGCTGCTAAATAGTACTTAAGCAGATACCTTTGGTTACGTGAATGTATAATAATAATTATTTCTACGGTTATATATAACAACGACCTCAATTTACATAGACGGGCCCTGTCAAACAAAGAATGTTGGCGTATGATTAGTAACGCCTAGTCTGAAAAGCGGGAACTTGCTTGCAACTTAAGCCCCATCTTGAATGAAAACTTGAAAACATACTCCATTGTCAAAAGCGTAACATAAATTTATTGAGAAAATAAATAGTTGTTTATCAGTATAATTGTTGATTATGGCACTTACAAATACGTGACCATAGATATGTAGGTTACAAATTTATTAATTACAATCAATCAAATATAATCAAATCAAATAAATATTATAAATGCGAAAGTTTGGATGTATGGATGTATGGATGTTTGTTACTCAATCACGCGCCAACGGCTGAACGGATCTGGCTGAAACTTGGCACAGAGATAGAATACCTATAGTCTGGAATAGCACACAGGCTACCTTTTGTCCCAGAAAATTAAGGAGTTCCCGCGGGAACCAAAAAACCTCAATTCACGCGGACGTAGTCGCGGGCATAAGCTAGTTTAATTATACTTAGTTCGCACTTAGTCACGTAGTATAAATAAGCAATATATTAGTTAGCATATATAGCACACTAGCAAACCCGGCGAACTCCGTTTCGCCACCAGATGGCTTTCCCGCTAAAAAGATTTTCCCGCTTTTCTGTTGAAATTTTTTCCTGAATTTTCTTTGCTATAAACCTCACGGAGCCCGAGACCTTTCCAACGAATGCAAAACCGTGGAAATCGGTTCGTGCGTTCTGGAGTTATAGCGTCAGGAAGGAAAACCCGACTTATTTTTATATAGTAGAATAACATTCATCTGTAAATATATGCCATATTAACACCGAGTCTGTGCATATCATTTCTGCTCCAACTCACAACAACCTACACGCAATCCGCAACATTGATTTATTCTTATCCTAATAGGTCAGATCTGCTAATTGGTTTATTACCATATTGAAAACGTATGACTCGGTCATAGATAAAATATACCTACGTCATAGTCATACGTCTAGTGTTTAGAGTAAGGTCACGGAAAATAGAACATGTACCGCCAGTGACACTAGGAGGGGTCGTTCTTCAGAGAGTGTCAGAGTTCAGATACCTTGGCCATGTGGTAACAGAGGATCTGAAGGATGACCTTGACATGGAGAGGGAAAGGAGAGCCATTGCGGTCCGATGTAATATGTTGGCTCGCAGGTTCGCGCGATGCACGGTAGACGTCAAAGTTACAATTTTTAAAGCGTTTTGCCAGACGTTATACACGTGCGGCCTGTGGACCAACTATACAAAGAAGATCTACAATGCGCTCCGAGTACAATATAATAACGCCTTCAGGATGATGGTGGGGCTCCCCCGGCACTGTAGTGCGTCGGCTATGTTTGCGTACTGTTAGTCCCAAGCACTCGGTGGTTATAAAGGAAACAACACGAGTACTCGAACTGTAGTTTATTAGTAGAGAAAATTGTAATATTCTCACAAAATAAATAAGATTAACTACTTAGATCACTTGTCGCGACTCGCGGAGACCTCCAAAAGGTCTTTCGGCGGTATTTTTGGTTCTTGAGCTTAGCTTTTATTGCTGTCCAGTCCGGCAGGCCGAAACCGGGTCCGTAGGTGGATAGCAATTAGGCTAATTACCAGAACGACTGGGGATTAAGAATTAATTAGCTCTTTTTATAGGCAATATATTGCTGATTAACACATTATCGTCTTGCGTCAATCTCGAATACTGGGTCAAAATGCTACATGATTGATCAGCAATATACGCCATAGTAGCTAGGGATGTAACACCTCCCCCGTTTAAGACGGAGCATCAAGGGATGATGCGAGTAGAATGAAGTGAAGTATAACAAAAACAAAATTGTAAGAAATAGAAAATTGATAATACCATTATCATGTTATCGTTATTACAAACATTTTAAAAAGAGAATTAAAAATTATCGTTTACATGAACTAAGAACTAGAAATATAAAATTCATTATAATTGTGAGAAAAAACAAACAAAAGAGAAAAACAAATTTATCAAATTATCTATGTCAACTAACAGGAATTAAGAACTAATAATAAGTAGATAAGAATTATTTAAAGTGATCTAGAAATATAAAATTAGCAACATAATATTTTCTTAGAACTAGGAAAAACGAAGTAACTAGGTACATAATATAATAATTCCTCTAGCACAAATGAAATAGTAGATATAATTTAGTAATACAATTTTTCTTACTGTAGGTTTCTCCGTAAACTATTGGGAGAACTCTCAGAGTTACTAGTTGCGTCAAAACCCCTATTACGAGTTTCAACATTGGAGCTAGTATTAATTGCTCGGATATTTTTGTCAGGGTTAGAATGGCAACTATTGAAAATCTGTATACAACAGCCAGGATTAGAACTTGGAATGTTATTACGCCTTGATCTATTACAAAGAAATTTAAATATTTTATAAGAAATATAACTAATTACAGTTAAGGTTACTAAAGTCGTTAGGATACTAAAATAACTTCCATATTTAATGTGATAAGGCTGGTTTTCGATTTTCTCTATTTCGTCATTAACTTGGTTTAATCGGTGTGTGACATAATGCAAGGAATCTAAGTTTATATGTGACAATTTAATAGGTGTTAGATATGGAAGCGAAATATTTATTTTGGGTCAAAATGCTACATGATTGATCAGCAATATACGCCATAGTAGCTAGGGATGTAACAGTACGCGCACACCGACGACTTTTATGCTGTCATGCGCAAACGAGTCGCATCGCTGATGCGCAGAGTGAGGGGGAGTTCCAATGTCATTTTGAGGGTGTTAGGTGATAAGCCGGACTGCCCCATGCTGAGGCACTGGATACATACGCATATATTATATGTACCTAGTGCCCCAGCATGCAACAGCAGATATTTAAATTAGTTATTTTGTTTTATGTTTTATTTTTGTGTTATACATACTAACATAGTTTTTAAGTTTTTAAATGAATACTAACATAATAATTAATATGGACTTTAAACTGTCTGAAATAAACAAATTTTTTTTCTTTTATAGCCAAGCAGTTAGTAAAAAAAAATATCATACAGTTTGCCGCGGAAATTAAATGATTGCGTAATGGATTGAAATAATAAATAACGTTTTTTTTGGAAATGTATAGTTGTGAATTGAAACACTTACCTGAAAATAAAAATTATACAGTGCCAAACTAATAAGACTTTAGAATATGTTAACTTAATATGTACCTAATAACAAATTATCTACACGAGGAGCGACCGTGACAGCGCTACGCGTGGCTACGCTGTGGACAGGTTAGGAGGTTAGGAGAGCGCTCTCAAAGTCGGACGCCCGACTTTTTCTATGAAAGGGCCCATCTAGTACCTACATATATGTATATATCGATGGTTAAATGAAGGATAATATAAAGTAGTAAGTAATATGGAAGAAGTTAGAAGATACATTTAGGAAACAGAAGTGGAGTAAAGTGAAACTAAGCAAATATAACAAATCACAATTTATTCTACTTAATGATTTTAACATATCACAATTAAAATAATCAAAAAGGAACACACATTAATCTAAACACAATTATGACTCATTGTAAGTCTCTCAACTAACAAAATGCTAGCTCAAAAGGCGAATAAAGAATGACCACGCGGTAATACAGAGAGCGCTTTTTATACACGTTCCTGCCCGCTTTTATAGGTTTTAGTCGGGTACCTACACTACTCACAATAATTTTGCTAACTCGGCCTATCCTGATTGTGCGCCGCCCTCGGCTGCACCGGAAACAATTTCATCAGAAGCAGGAAGGGCTGGTGTGCGTATGCCATCTTCATTAGCTCCCCCTCTTGCGGTGTCTCCTGAACTAGTGAGGGCACCCAAAGATTCACCCGCATCGTCACAGTTACTGTCATCAGAACCTGCATAAGACACAAATGGTTGATTATTCATGACGATGCACGCTATTGCCTATTCTGACAATCATCACGCATACGAGGCCCTCATTCAAAATAACAACTTTCGCTACACAAAATAAAACGCTTCACATTCAAAAGTATGCATACTTCTCCAGACATTACATCTCAGTTAATCTCATACCTGAACTTGCAAGTTCACACACACACCACGTTAAAAACGTGCCAGGACAGAGCCTGATGCGCATTCAGAGAACGCGACTTCCCAGGACAAAACCTGCCAGGACACAGCCTGATGCGCATTCAGAGAATGCGACTTCCCAGGACAAAACCTGCCAGGACACAGCCTGATGCGCATTCAGAGAACGCGACTTCCCAGGACACAGCCTGCCAGGACACAGCCTGATGCGCATCTAAGAGACGCGACTTTCGAAGCCAGCCACTCTAGGTCGCCAGCCTCGGAAGCACGCTGCATCGGGGCAACACCAGTCATACAGCTCGACCAGCAAGGCAATTCGCCTCACACCCAAATACATCAAACGTGCTACTGTAATCATAAGAAAACATTAAAATGTTCAGTTGAATCTTACTTTCAAAAAATGCAGCGCAACTCTCGGGACACCATTCTCCTTTCCAAGGAACCATGTACTGAGCTGCAGAAGTCTTTAGTGCGCTCACGAACCTACCCAAAACCATGGGTACCATTGTGATTTTCACAATGAACCGGGTCCACACCGGACCCGAGGTCGACACACACATTCGTGCTGCATCTCCTTGTCGGTGGTAGCCATTCTACCACCCACCTGACAGAGTGCTATGCTACACTCCTCGCAGGTCTGCCGACATAACCTTCTTCTCAATCTGCCCACTACATACAACGCTGTCCGCTGTCATCCACTAGCCTAACAGAGCCTAAAGTAACCTAACCTAACATGTAAGCTTACATTTTGACCTAACAACTGAACTAATAAGTAGCCTAACGTTTGACCTAACAACTGACCCAACGTCTGATTTACGACTAACCTAACTTTACTAGAGAAAGCATGTAACTAAATTGGATGACAACAAGCAGAGCCATAGGCAATGTTTATGCAAATTAAGTTGAAAGTGTCTGTCACCGAAGAACGTGCCGCGTAGTCCGAAGCACGACTTCGAGGTACCACTCCAAGGCACCGCTCCAGGACCCTGCTCCAAGGCACCACTCCAGGGCACACCTCCAGGGCCCCGATCCAGGGCACCACTCCATGGCGAGTATGAGTCAGTAGAGCTCATAGAGCAACAAGAGTCGGTAGAGCTGGTAGAGCCCTCACTAAAGGTCGCTTAACCATAGTACAAACTCACAGTTGTACCATGTCGAAACAACTTTGAACATTCAAAACATCAAACATCATCATCGATGAACACAGAAAATGAAGAAAGTTTACTCATACCAGTTATGTTCAACCATATCGAGTAGGCTAACGAGCAGCCTCGCTCACTATACAAGCACGCAGCCCTGCGCGACCAGTAGACGCGCAGTGTCACGCCTCACAGCGTGGCATGCGAGCGCGCAGCATCGCGCACTAGACAAGCGCACAGCCCTGCGCGACCAGCAGACGCGTAGTGACGCACTTCACACACGCGGCATGCGGGCGCGCAGCCCGGCGCGACCAGAACGCCTCACACGTGGTGAGCGCCGAAGACGAAAGGAACATAGAACAGAAAATGAACCTGTGACCAGTAGGTCACAGCACACACGTCATGTCCATCACAGGTTCTGAGTACCTTTACGAGCAATTTATATCATAGACGATCAATTGTCTTAACCAGCTGCCACTATGCCTCATACATTCACAACTGAATTTTAACTTCATTGCACTTTATGTAATCCTTGTTTAGTGCGGATTACAACCATTTGGTTTATAAAAGCCTCGTATGTAAAATTACCAACGAGAAAAAGTTAAGATTCTGACAGGTAGGTATGTAGACTCGTAACTTCGATCACAGAAAAAATCGATTTGTATGAAATCAAACTTTAACTATCCATGAGGGTAGATAAACAATACTTCTCTAATCAAAATAGAATGCAACATTCAACAACAAATTACGTAACCTGGTTCGGTAATATTAAAGAAAATAACCTGTAAAACTCAAGTTAACGTTTATCAGAACTATAAATATGTTTGCTCGTCCATACCTGACCCCAACAATTATTGTTTTGTGTACAAGCACTATTCCTTTGTAAAAGTATCACAGAAGCATTAACAAACCCCAAGGGATACTAGCGAGTTTAACAGGTTTTCTTAAACCGCTGTCTAACATCGCGAATGCATCGCATCATTCGAAACACAGTGAGCGTTATTAAGAGACACTTTTTATAAACACAGCATGTTTAAAACAATTGAATCGTAAAGTGGGTATAATCTGACTTTTAACCGTCACGCATTTATTACGTATTTGACGCACAAAACTTTCTAAATTGCGGATGATTGGTATCCGATCGTAACTAGGTCAAGAGTTTTAAATAACAACCCTCATTTTAAAAACAAAAAACTAAATTACGCAAAAACAATTTATCCGTACATCATGCTTTAGCAAAACATTACTACTTTATGTGTTCAAAACTCAGCAAACTTAGAGGCCTCAAGTTATGCATTCAAACTTAGGGTATGAGTCACCTATTTTTCTCAAAAATATTTCTGTACCCGGTCGGTACCCACAAAGGCTCCACTTTTGAACAAGATGTTTCTGCTAGACACCTCACACTGTTCACAAACTAGCATTCAGGGCGGTTTAGGGACTCAAATGTATGCGTTATGCCAATAACAACCACTGAGCCAACACAGCTTGCTAATTTAGTGGGAAATTATCATAAAATGGAAATCGCGTAAATACAATTGGGGTCTAAACCTTTTCTTAACACAATTAACAGTCAATTCAGTAACATGAATTACTGTTCATTTACTTTGTGGCTACGCTTGGTGGGTATTACATCCTTAAGCAAATAAATTAAATGGTCTTACCGATGTCGCATATTACGTCATATCACCAGAGGCTCGATGGTGTCATCACCTCACCACCATTCCAGGCAAATGCCAGGCGTAACACGGGAAAGCGCGCAGCACCGCGGCTCCGAGGCACGCAGCAAGGCACGACAGCGTGTCGCGCAGACTGAATTGCCCTCGTGAACGCTGCCCAGAGCGCCCACGTGGCATGCACAGTTGCACACCCAAGCGCACTCGTGAGGCGCCTCAAGCACACGAGCTGTGCAACACCACAGCTCGGCCACACTCCGCGACCCAGCGTTACCAATCACATGAAAACAAAACACAACTTTAGCACACAAATAAACACTGCACATTACGCGAGTCACCCTTCGAGAGATATCTTGATCGGTCACGTGATCAACTTTAAGCACTTTAAATTTGGGTATGTTCCTTTTTGGTTCATCTCGTATGTGGGCCTATTTAGCGGTCCTTTATCCCACTTCTGAATTTAGGAAAACAGAAGTGGAGTAAAGTGAAACTAAGCAAATATAACAAATCACAATTTATTCTACTTAATGATTTTAACATATCACAATTAAAATAATCAAAAAGGAACACACATTAATCTAAACACAATTATGACTCATTGTAAGTCTCTCAACTAACAAAATGCTAGCTCAAAAGGCGAATAAAGAATGACCACGCGGTAATACAGAGAGCGCTTTTTATACACGTTCCTGCCCGCTTTTATAGGTTTTAGTCGGGTACCTACACTACTCACAATAATTTTGCTAACTATACGTATTTTTCTAAGTCATCCAACGACAATGACATCCGGTTGACGATCTCCCTGGCGCAGTGGTTAAATATCGCCGGGGTTTCACGGTAGAGGTGTTAGCATGTCGTTAAACAGTTAAACGGAGAATGGTTAACGGCTGTAAACGGTAGTAAAAAACAATGTTGTTTTTAAGCTATTGCATAGCCTCTATCGCGGGCCTTGAGCGTGGAGACCGGATCCAGAAATTCCGTAACGAAAATAACCTAACACTATCATTAGAATAGTCGCGCGAACAGGCTCATGAATAAGGGCCCCGAACGGGTTCGAAACTAGTCGGGCACTTTTCCGACATAAAACGTGAGTGTATCCGGGTTATGTATATTTATGATCATTAGAATACGAAGGTAAATTTCGCTGTCATCTACAAGATTGTGGGAAATGGGCGGTCACGATACCAGAAGACCCCGGTGCGAATCCAGATGTCTCTAGTCCGATTATATTTTTTTGTCGATTATTATTATTTTTATTTATTTTTTCGATTATTATTATTTTTTTTATTAAATTTTAATTTAATTTAAATTGATTTACCAAAAAAAAATACCCACCCAGATAAATTATGTCCCAACACTTCTTGCGACGCTTTGCGAATGCACCGGAACTAACCGTCAACTTTTGCACTGTCCTATCTGTCCCCAGGGACTAGTATATGAGTGATCTGTGGCGGTGATACTTTTTAGTTTTGCCATCTATCGATGAATAGCAGAACTTTTAATGACTTGTACTTTGAACTTTGAACTTTTAGTAACTTGACTTAATATCAAAGGAAAACAAAGGAAAAAAAAACCGGGCAAGTGCGAGTCGGACTCGCGCACGAAGGGTTCCGTACCATTATTAATAAATAATTACCTTTGTTAATGAACCGCAAGACTAACTTTGTTTGTAGAGGTTTATTGTTAATATCAAAAAAACTATGCTAGTTAGAGCATTGGCTATAGTTTTCCTGTAAAATATACGTCAATTCCTATTGACCATAATTATTTCAAATTTTTCGATTGGTAAACTCCGGAGATGAGGGGGGGGGGAACGGTATTTTTTTAGACATTTTCCCCGATAAATCAAAAACTATCATAACTAAAAATAATTAAAAATCTGTTTTAGAATGTACAAAGTAAACCCTTTCATATGATACCCCACACAGTACAGTTATCTCACTTTTAAATTTCAACCCTTCAGATTTTCCCCCCTTTTTAAATAAGAACAATAATAATTTCCAATTTTTTTTAATTCCAGTGTCTTTGGGCCACTAATATACACAACTATTCCAAATTTCATGTCGATAGCTTCGGTAGTTACTGAAATAATCGAGTGTGACGGACGGACAGACGGACAGACGGACAGACAGACGGAGAAAGTCGCACCATAAGGGTTCCATTTTACCATTTTGGTACGGAACCCTAAAAATACTGCATAAATAAAATAAATAAATAATTATAATTACATAAGTTGATAAAAATGCTAGGCAATAGCTTTACCGCGGCAGTCTCCGAGTGCCACACGTCTTTTTGTTCACATGAGTAAAGATCGCTTGTTACCGTTAACCGCTTACGGTTTAACAAACGATTAAGATTGTTTACTAACATTTTCAACCATTAGCCGTTAACCGTTTAGCCGTTTAACGACATGCTAACACCTCTATTTCACGGTTTCAAGTGGAAGGTCCCGGCTTCGATCCCCGGCAGAGTCAGATTGAAAATTTTTAATTTCTGAAATCAGACCTACTACTAGACCTAGCGTGATTCCGGAAGCGATGGGCAGTTAGACCATTAGACAGACATAAATAAAAAAAACTATTTGTATCGACAAGAGCCTCCTCCAATCAAATGTATAATAGTTATTTGTTATACAAGAGTGAAAAGTTGTTTTTTAACCGCGTGCTCAATTTTGATGACCGAGCAAGCGAAGGATTCTAAAATTGAATCACGAGCGCAGCGAGTGGTTCAAAAATTAGAATCCTGAGCGTCAGCGAGGGAATCAAAAGAGCACGAGGTGAAAAATCTTTTCACTCGAGTGCAACACGTAACTTTTCATCCCACCTCAGCGAGGAAATGAAATACTTCTCGCGTGATTGTTGAGGGAGAAAGCTCATTTCCGCATTTTTAACAGTTTCAGTCAATTCTGTTGGCGTCAAATTAACTTCTTCGTCACTAGAATCACTCATTTTAGGTTTTTCACTTATTTTCAATTTTCTTGTTTTTAATTAATCGAAGGTTTTAATTTTAAACAATATGGCGTGAAAGAAAATGGTGCGCGCAAAGCAAATTAAAAAAGTACACCAAGAAGGTTACGAGTGTGAGTTTTTAACAAATTAAAAACGGTTGTATGGAAATTCGGCACCATAGAGGTAGAAGTAAATAGGTTTTAACGATGTTTTGAATTCACAAACTTCATTGACGAGTGATATTTATTAACGTGCACTCGATGTTCTAAATTCAATTTACTTTATCCTCAAGAGGATAATAACGGCTTTTGCATTCAGACATCGAAGATTAAAAATACTCTTTTCATCCCACCATCTCTGAAAGAGTATTTTTACGCTTCAATATCTGAATGCAAAAGCCGTTATTATCCTCTTGAGGATAAAGTAAATTGAATTTAGAACATCGTGTACACGTTAGTAAATATCACTCGTCTATGAAGTTTGTGAATTCAAAACATCATTAAAACCTATTTACTTCTACCTCTATGGTGCCGAATTTCCATACAACCGTTTTTACTTTGTTAAAACCTCACACTCGTGTACTTTTTTAATTTGCTTTGTGCGCACCATTTTCTTTTACGTCATAATGTTTAAAATTAAACCCTTCGATTAAAAACAAGAAGATTGAAAATAAGTGAAAAACCTAAAATGAGTGATTCTAGTGACGAAGAAGTTAATTTGACGCCAACAGAATTGACTGAAACTGTTAAAAATGCGGAAATGAGCTTTCTCCCTCAACAATCACGCGAGAAGTATTTCATTTCCTCGCTGAGGTGGGATGAAAAATTACGTGTTGCACTCGAGTGAAAAGATTTTTCACCTCGTGCTCTTTTGATTCCCACGCTGACGCTCAGGATTCTAATTTTTGAACCACTCGCTGCGCTCGTGATTCAATTTTAGAATCCTTCGCTTGCTCGGTCATCAAATTTGAGCACGCGGTTAAAAAACAACTTTTCACTCTTGTATAACAAATAACTATTACGAGATGGTGGGATGAAAAATATTTTATTGAATACACACAAGAACACAGCAGGTAGGTACACGAATGGCCCAGTTAAATACAGTTTTATGTAAGTAGGTGTAGATAAAGATGATTGACCTACTGTACATACTTGACGCACTGTGTTTCATTTCTTTATCTATTAATTTCAATTCATATTGTAGCAGATTCTTATTTCTTATTGTTACTCAAGCTTTTATTTTTGAAATTAATTAAGTTACAAAAATTTATTTCGTGTATTATAAATAAGTAATAGGTACTTTATTGTTATATTGGTAGGTCATATAAATAATTTAAAAATTAGGGAATGTTTTTGTAACTAAATTTTTATTTTAGTTAAGTATTTGTATTAGACGTTTCGTATTGTATCGATTTTTCTATTTAACTTTTTTATTAGAGTGTACACACTATTTTATTTAGATTACAATATGTCTGGAATAACACATAGGATACTTTTTATTCCGGAAAATTAAAGAGTTCCCGTGGGAACTAATAACCTCAATCCACGCGCACGAAGTCGCGGGCATCAGCTAGTACGAGATATAAATATTATTAATTATAAGTATCTGCGCGACTCGGGACCACCCACGTGACCTTCCTCAAATCCTCTCCGATTTTTAGGGTTCCGTACCAAAATGGTAAAATGGAACCCTTATGGTGCGACTTTCTCCGTCTGTCTGTCCGTCTGTCCGTCTGTCCGTCTGTCCGTCCGTCACACTCGATTATTTCAGTAACTACCGAAGCTATCGACATGAAATTTGGAATAGTTGTGTATATTAGTGGCCCAAAGACACTGGAATTAAAAAAAATTGGAAATTATTTTTGTTCTTATTTAAAAAGGGGGGAAAATCTGAGGGTTGAAATTTAAAAGTGAGATAACTGTACTGTGTGGGGTATCATATGAAAGGGTTTACTTTGTACATTCTAAACAGATTTTTAATTATTTTTAGTTATGATAGTTTTTGATTTATCGGGGAAAATGTCTAAAAAAATACCGTCCCCCCCCCCCCCCCCACCCCCTCTTATCTCCGGAGTTTACCAATCGAAAAATTTGAAATAATTATGGTCAATAGGAATAAATTATGTATATTTTACAGGAAAACTATAGCCAATGCTCTAACTAGCATAGTTTTTTTGATATTAACAATAAACCTCTACAAACAAAGTTAGTCTTGCGGTTCATTAGCAAAGGTAATTATTTATTAATAATGGTACGGAACCCTTCGTGCGCGAGTCCGACTCGCACTTGCCCGGTTTTTTTATAATGGCGTGCAAAATTGAAAATCGTAAAGCATTAGCAATTATGTATACCAAAACATAGCACGGAATTTCAGGTTATACATATTCATCTATGGCATGGAAGATGCACTAGATTCCTATAATTAAATATTTTTTTTTGATATCTAAGCAGAGCTGTGCATTGGAGACAAATCCTGAAACCACATAAGTTGGAATTTCTATTGGAATACCAACACTTTGACGATCTTTGATTTTAAAAATATCTGCCCTGTAATAAATATCAATGGATCAGTAGGTAACTGTACCTATCAATCGGTAGGTAACCATTCAATATAATTACTTTCTAGTGAACTTAATTTATGAAAGAAAATGTATCAATAGTGAATACCTATTACCAATCTAAGTAGGGAGATTCTATGGTTCTATTTCGAAATGGGCCAAAAGGCCACCTTTAACAAAGACTTAAAAGTTAAATTATCAAAGAGGTTAAAAAAGTCTATATTTTCTTATAAAGAGATATGTATTAATGTACTAAAATTAAAACTGAACAAACTTGGTAAATTGTATAATAAAAGCCATAGTAGATTATTCACCACGGGGGTAATGCTATGTATTATGTCACGGGCGCCGGGATAAATCCCAAGCGGAACGAGGGATTTTAGAGTAACTCCCGAGCGTAGCGAGGGTGTTGCATCTAGAATCCTGAGAGTAGCGCGGGAATTAGGGGCGCCCAAGATTAATACAGCATTACCCCTACGGTGAATACTCTACTTTTCACACCTCGCGATACAACCACTTCTTTCAGCTGGCGTGGCCTACTAGATTTGACAAACAAATGTCGTCAGTGCGAATTTAGTGGGCCACGACTTTGGTTTTCGAAAATCGAGTTGGCCGCGCCTGCTGAGAACACATTCTGTTTACCGAAATTAAACTTTATGAATATAGCAATAAAAATTATGAATAAAACCTCTTTGGAATGAATAGAATTTCCTTCAGATCTTGCTTCAGATGCGCGATGATTCTAAATTCAAATCACATTATAACCCTAGGGAATAATGGATTTCAGTTGAACATTATAACCCTAGGGATTAAATGTCTTACTTTAACCTTAGATAACAGGCCATGTAATAAGGCGTTGTTGAGCGAGTGGTGTGAAAAAAATATTAAATTACTTACCGTAAATAATTAATATAAAAAATTATTTTTAAACAATCGACTTCAAACTCCCGCGCCAACTTTATAACAACAAGCACACGCTATACAAAGTACTTATTTTATTGTTGATATTTTAAAAACTTCGATAAAACTCATATGGGACCACATGGGAAGTATGACCTTTCAAATAAAAAAAAATCATCCAAATCGGTCCACCCAGTCAAAAGTTCTGAGGTAACAAACATAAAAAAAAAATACAGTCGAATTGAGAACCTCCTCCTTTTTTTGATGTCGGTTGAAAAATCATTTTAACTTCTCACTGTATCGTAGGTTTTGGCAAATAGGAATATGATGGTGCTCATCGAACAAGATTTGTCGAACATTTGCTACATTCGGTGAAAGCATTGTTATCAAATGTAAGTAGTTAGTTTAGAGAGCTTGTAGAGTTATTTAGATAAGAAAGCTCCGCGGCTCAAAACTATGTATTTCTGGTGGTCGTTATAATATTTAATCCAATAAAATTGTGCACATCGGGGAATACACCGAGTGTATAATAGTGTGTGTAGTGTAGACTGTAGTGTAGTGTGTGTGTCAGGGGCATGACTGTGGCACTCCGCACTATGACTGCCGTGCCTCTGACGGGCTAAGTAGTCCCCTACCATCAAACTGCACCATCACGACGCATACGACTCCACTACGAGTATTTTTAAACTCACATTTTTGTAACCATTATTGTCAGATGTTGGTGATAGACGAAGGCCATTCGTCCTCGCCAATTTTACATTCACTTTTACATAAACTGGTGTGCATTCTACTTTGTATAACAGAATCAACACATAGACTTTGAAGGTGCGTTCGGTTTTAAATCGGATGAACTGTTTCGTGTCGTTAGCACAGTTAATGTCACAACGCAAGCTGTTTCGCGAAGGGCTCTTAAGAAGTTAGTATTTGTTGTCATATTTAATTATTTACGCACGTATTTGTGATCACAAATCTGCGATCTCTCAGAGCCGGCTGTTTGCGAAGCCCTCGGGCGACAGCGCCGGCCCTTGGGTACCTCTCACACCGATTAGAGCCCTACCATCCAGGGTACACAGTTGTTTTAAAATTCTGAAATATACAAATAAAATTCATACAACTATAAAAATGTTTAAATTGTTTGTCAAATTTAGGATAAGGCGACTGCCTTATCCTAAATTTAAGTCACTGGCATCATAAGTTAAACTGCGCAAGTATGTCTTTTGTCCATTACATACTTTCATTTTGACACAGAGATAGCTTGCATCCTGGATACGGACATAAAATATATAGGTGTTATGGCGATAAACCACCACGCTGGTCAAGTATTGACGGATAACTTTCACGGTTATATTTCAATTGCTTGAAACGAACATAAATCTAAAAGTTGGAGGTGCTTAGTTTTCCGGGATTAAAGTTGCATATACTCGTATGACGCTTTCCAGGTCGTTCTGTTGCTCCGTTGCAGCGTTATTGAAGTAACAAACTTTTACGAAGCGCTTTAAAATGTACCATTCGGAATGTTCAGAGTCATTATCGTGAATATTTCGGGCCTCTACGTCGCAGTGAAGGTATGAGTGATACGCGCCGGTGTGACAGGCGGCCAAGGCTCGTTGTAACGCGACACGCGTCAAACAGCGCCGAGTCAACAGCACCTCTTCACCCGCTTCACTAATAATATTTAGTTATCCTTTAGGTAATAATAATATTATGAGAATTCACGTTTTTATAAGGTGGTGATAGCATAGTGATTTGCGTCCGGTTTCCTGTTCGGGTTTTCCGGGGTTTCGATCCAAGAGCATGAACCTCTCACTTTGCAAAGTTATGTGCGTTTTTTTAAATTAAAATATTACCACTTAATTCAAACGGTGAAGGAAAACATCGCGAGGAAACCTGAGAGTTCTTCATAATGTTCTCGAAGGCATAATATGAAGTCTGCCAATCCGCATTTGGCCAGCGTAGAATGGCGGCAAGAGTGGCCGCATCTCCGCTCAAGCACAGCCAGGCTGTTCCTTTGCGCATAAAAAACAGTTAATGAATAGTTGATTGCAATGACCGCGTTATGTCATTAATGCCACTTCAGATTTCAGATAGTATTTTTATCTATGAGTGGCATACCTACCTAATACCTACGTAGACAATGTTTACTATTACTTTCATTACTTAAGTATTACACAGCCTTGATTAAACTGTGGTATTACTATTATAGAAGTGGAGCAGTTGTATCGGATCGCCTGCCCCTGTACTCCTGTACTCCTGTACACTTGTACTCCTGTACTCCTGTAGGTACCACAGGTACGCATCAAGCCTGCAACATTGCCGCGCTGAATGGCGACGGACAAATCTTGGACCTGGTAGGAACCAGGACGTGGGTCCCTTAAACGACGGCTGATCTCTCTTTTAAACATCGATATGTAGGTACTAGATGGGCCCTTTCATAGAAAAAAATTGGGCGCCCAAGCTTTAGAGCACGCTCCTAACCTGTATAGCCCCGTCCTTGTCCCCGCCATAGCGCTGTCCCGCCTTTCAGGCTAGATAGCGTTAGTAAAATAGATCCACATTCTTTGTTTGACAGAGCCCGTCTATGTAAATAGAGGTCGTTGCTTTTAAAATGTTTCGCTTCCTCACCCCAGCACGCCTCGTCCCCACCGCCCGCGCCAGTGGGACACAGATCTGTTGGGTACAATTTTATTTTGACGCCAATGTGATCGATCAATGTAATAGCTCCGACTTAGCATACAGCACACAGGGGACTTACTATCATCGCATAGAACACTATTATAATTATGTTGACGCTCTAGTTTCGGAATTACAATCCTTATTTTAAAGGACGTCATATAAAACTGTAATTTGGAAACAATACTGCTCTAAGCGATGGTAGTGCGCCCCCAGGCAGGCAGGCAGGCGAGGCAATCAGTCGCGCCACTGTCGCGCGATAGTCTCGCGCCGCTGCGCCGTTGCGCGACAGAGATTACAGTCGCGCAACCAACCGTGACCACTGGAGATAATGTCAAAATACTAATTAATTATTGATAAAAAATTGGGATTCCATCAATATCACATCTTCATCGATGCGATAGCTTTTCCTGGGACTTCGTCAATTCGATCGCGTGGGTATTATGTACTAGCTTCTATACATTTTTTGATTCCTACTCCGGAATAAAAAGTAGCCTGTCACTCTCCAGTTAGGTACAGTAGGGCTAGCATGCGCACAATGAGTAAAATTATGTCTATCCGTTATTTTGTTTATATTTGTCTACCGAAGCCACAGAATAAGTATCCCAGTGACCGAAGCTAACATGGTTAACACATATGACTGGTCTCGTTACATCAAAAGTAAAGATAAAAGTACCTACCTAATATCTCTTATCTGTGGTATTCTTCTCTACGCATCCTTACATGCAGGCTATTTTTTTCTTGTAATATACCGGATTTTATGCATGTTAAACGAGAAATTAGCCAGCATCGACAACATTTATCTCTCAATAAAATGGCGCCCACTAGAAGCCATATTGGAACTAATTATAAATGAAAGTCGATATATTCTGGCATGCGGAGTATCATTGAATAGGTCTTTTAAAATCATAGTTAGGTTTCTATAACTATTTTTTCGTTTTGATCATTTAGGATCTAACGGGTTTCAAACGTTTGTGTTTGTGTATTCCTTTGTGTCGTAACTCGTACAGCTGTAAAAAGCTTGTAAAGAGTACATCCCTCGCACATTTCTAGTTATTTTATGACTTGTAAACTTGAAACCATGAACTTTTTACTTGAATTTATAATAATAAGCTCTGAGTAAATAATAATATGCTAGAAGTGTGTGGAGTTTTGACATAAAATAATATTATTTAGTGTAATAGACAATCCAGAAGTAGGTATTTATGAGACACTTTTAATATATTTGTACTCTCATTTGGAACTTGCACGAATAAATGGTTAAATGTGTAGAGGTTCCACGAGAGATTTAATGTAATTAGTTAGTTAAAAGATGGCTTAACTTACAGATAATATTCATTTGATCTGTCCACGATTGCTATCGTTAAGCTCTAAATCAAAATGCGATCTAAACACAAAAGTATTCAATAATCGCGGAGTCTGCCGGCAGGAGACTGAATTACCATCGTTCAAACACACGTATGTATACTAACTATTTTCAATATGGCGTCCGTATCTGCAGATTAAATCGAATGACATAAAACGACTCAAATTGACAGATATTATACTTTCTGTTTCATGAGGTATAATGACAAACAGTAACAATGTAACATTAGTAAGTACAGTTTCTCAAGCTCCTGTGAAACGTAAAGTGTCTATAGTGACAAGGCTTCCAATGAATCACGTATTTAAACTTATTGAAACTCAAAATATAAAGTTGTATCAATTTTATTAGATAGTTACAATCGTACATAATAGGTAGATATACTCGTAAGTACTTAAAATACTCTTAACATTTTTCTATTCAACATTTCATTAAGTATCTAGCAAATTTATTACTTAATAATATTAAGACGAACTTGACATGCTCACTACATGATCATAATAAATAGAAATTAACAAAACACTTTCCGCACAGAACATCAATTAGCAAAACAAAAAGAAAATTTTGTAGTAAGAGTCAAATCCGTCAAGCTGGACCCAATTCCCAGCCTTATAATTTGGAACCAGCTACAAATAACCAATTTTAGACATTATCAACCGGCAAAATATTAATAAAATATTACATAAAACTTATAATAAATAAGTAAATAAAAGTTAACTTGTACGTGTGTACGAGTATGTGTCGCAGGCTTGGACATGTTGAACGGTCACCAGTATTTATTTCTATAAAACGACGTCCTTGGCTGAGGTGTTCTGCACCAGGCACCAGGCACCAGGCACCAGGCACCAGAGACCAGGCACCAGGCACCAGCAGTCAGCACCACTAACATTTTTTATGTAATTTACTAAGAATACATAGACGAGTTTATTTTATTTTATTCTTTAATATAAAATATTTTATAATTTACTATTTTTAAACTGCTTTCTTGAAGTGATACCTAAATAGAACTGAATGTTGTAATGTACTTAGGTATTTTGTCTAAAAAGGGTTATTTAATTTCTACTTATTCTATTAACCTACTGATATAGAAAGATATAGAGTGATAAGAAAGTGATATAGTTGTCACTGTCCAGAGAAGAAATAGAGACTAGAGAAATACACATAAAGGTCGTCTAATTTAATAATGAACGCGCCTCACATAACGTTCTCGTCATTAATGTTATGCATGTGGTGTCTACTGTCTACTAGACACTGTCTAGACTCTAGTGTGTAATAAAGACTATACTACTAAACTTCCCAAGCGACTCAAGGAATGAACAGCCTTAAGTCTTTACAATTTGTGTAAGTATATTTATTACTATTTAAAGTAAGTACATCTTTTTTGTATTAAAAATATGGAAGCGCGTTCATTTTTAAATTAGATGACCTTTTAAATAATAGACACCTAATAATTTATAACGGAAATTCAACAATAAAAGAAACATGTTGCAGAATAACAGTCTAATTTTTATAGGAATATGAATGAAATAATGAGAGTCGTGTACATGCTGGCGGTCGCTCAGCGCCCCTCGGGCGAACTGACCGCGAGCTCTGGCGCCCTGCTGCTGCTGCTACTGCTGCTGCTGCTGCTGCTGCCGCTGCTGCTGGACAACACATATGACATACCAATTACCAATAGGTATTAATAGTAATACCTATTGGTAATTGGTATGAAAGGTCAAAAGATCAATAAGACGAGACCTCCGGAGCTTCAATACTCAAAACATACTTCAAGCTATAGAGCAAAACCGGGGGTCCAAGGTGTTTACCCAAAGTCTTGGTAGATGCCAAATGACCAAACTTAGAACCTCGAGTGGTAGAACCGTTGGCGCCAAACCATAGATTCTCGCTGAGATAGAAGACTTTTACGGCAAGCTGTATGACACCCAAGTTCCACAGCCTGAGGCCTGTGATCAAGATCCCAGAGCCAAGTTAACTCGCCACTACACCGATGACCTTCCGGAAATTAGTGTGGACGAGATTGTGTTGGCCCTGAAACAGCAGAAAAATGGAAAAGCCCCGGGAGAAGATGGAGTCACCTCTGAGCTCTTGAAGGCAGGGGGTATGCCCCTACTTAGAGAGCTACAGAGGCTTTTTGACTCTGTTATTCAGAACGGGAGAACTCCAAAGGCGTGGAATAGGAGCATAGTTGTTTTGTTCTTTAAGAAAGGTGACAAAACACTCCTTAAAAATTACCGTCCCATCTCGCTCCTAAACCACATCTATAAGTTGTTTTCCAGGGTCATCACAAACCGTTTATCACGAAGGCTCGACGACTTCCAGCTACCAGAGCAGGCTGGGTTTCGGAGTGGTTACGGCACCATAGACCACATACACACATTGAGGCAGATTGTACAGAAGTCTTATGAGTACAATCAGCCTCTGTGCCTCGCCTTTGTGGACTATGAGAAGGCCTTTGACTCCATCGAGACCTGGGCTGTGCTGGACTCTTTGCAGCGATCCCAAGTTGATTGGCGATACATCGAAGTGTTGAAATGCCTATACAGCTCAGCATATATGTCAGTCCAAGTACAGGGTGCGTCTACAAGACCTATCCAATTGCATCGTGGGGTGAGACAGGGGGATGTTTTATCCCCGAAATTGTTCTCTAATGCTTTGGAAGATGTCTTCAAAACGCTTGACTGGAAAGGGCATGGCATCAACATAAACGGAGAGAATATTTCACACCTCCGATTCGCCGATGATATCGTCATCATCGCAAGTTCGCTGCAGGAGCTTCAACAGATGCTTGATGGCCTCCACGCTGCCTCCCGACGTGTCGGTCTCCGGATGAACTTAGACAAGACCAAAGTCATGTTAAATGACCTGGTCGCTCCGGAGCCGATCAATGTCGATGGGTCGATTCTCGAAGCTGTTCAGGAATATATATCGGAAAACTTCGTCGAGTCTTTTCGTCGCCCATACCGCAGTGCCTGAAGACTAAGGTCTTCGACCAATGCGTCCTACCAGTAATGACCTACGGTGCCGAAACGTGGACACTGACAGCGAGACTGGTACACCGACTGCAGGTCGCTCAGCGTGCTATGGAAAGAGCTATGCTCGGAATTTCTTTGAGGGATAAAGTCCGGAACGAAGTGATTCGCCAAAGAACTAAAGTGACCGACATAGCTCTTAGGGCTAGCACGCTGAAGTGGCAGTGGGCTGGTCACGTGTGTCGGAGGACCGATGGACGTTGGAGTCGAAAGGTCCTCGAGTGGAGACCGCGTCTTGGTAAACGGAGCGTAGGGCGCCCCCCAGCAAGGTGGAGCGATGATATCCGGAGGGTGGTCGGCATCGATTGGATGCGGAAAGCCGAGGAAAGAGCACGCTGGCGCTACTTAAAAGAGGCCTATGTCCAACAGTGGATGCATGATGGCTGATGATGATGATGATTAATAGTAATATATCCACCACTACAGCCTATCAACGTCCCACTGCTGGGCACACGCCTCCACTCTCATAGGAGAGAGGTATAATATAGTAATATATACGAATACTAATATTATTAATGCGAAAGTTTGGATGTTTGTTACTCAATCACGCCACGCCAAATTTGGCGCAGAGATAGATTGTAGTTTGGAATAACACATATAGGCTACTTTTTAGGGTTCCGTACCAAAATGGTAAAATGGAACCCTTATGGTGCGACTTTCTCCGTCTGTCTGTCCGTCTGTCCGTCTGTCCGTCCGTCACACTCGATTATTTCAGTAACTACCAAAGCTATCGACATGAAATTTGGAATAGTTGTGTATATTAGTGGCCCAAAGACACTGGAATTAAAAAAAATTGGAAATATTTTTGTTCTTATTTAAAAAGGGGGGAAAATCTGAGGGTTGAAATTTAAAAGTGAGATAACTGTACTGTGTGGGGTATCATATGAAAGGGTTTACTTTGTACATTCTAAAACAGATTTTTAATTATTTTTAATTATGATAGTTTTTGATTTATCGGGGAAAATGTCTAAAAAAATACCGTTCCCCCCCCCTTATCTCCGGAGTTTACCAATCGAAAAATTTGAAATAATTATGGTCAATAGGAATTTACGTATATTTTACAGGAAAACTATAGTTAATGCTCTAACTAGCATAGTTTTTTTGATATTAACAATAAACCTCTACAAACAAAGTTAGTCTTGCGGTTCATTAACAAAGGTAATTATTTATTAATAACGGTACGGAACCCTTCGTGCGCGAGTCCGACTCGCACTTGCCCGGTTTTATTATTACCCTTACGCGAGTACCTACACTTTAGGCAGCTATCGGAGAAGAGTGGAGACGGATCGTTTTAGCGTGCCACGACGCCCAAGTGACGACGACTCTGACAAGAGCGATACGACGAAGAATAAATACTTTTTATCCCGGAAAATTAAAGAGTTCCCGCGGAAAAAAAACTCAATCCACGCAGACGAAGTCGCGGGCATCAACTACTAGGTAGATAAATAATATAAAACAAACCTCTTGTAATAGCCCGCGCGCGCCCCGGGCCCGGCGTACTGCGGGCAGCTGCACCTTGGCCGCCAGCTGTCTGCGTCCCTGTCGCTCGCGCGGCCGGCGCGCAGTCTGTCCCTGTTCGTCACCAGCTCCCAGCTGTGCGCGTCCCTGTCGCTCGCGCGGCCGACGCGCAGTCTGTCCCTGTCCGTCACCAGCTCCCAGCTGTGCGCGTCCCTGTCACTCGCGCGGCCGGCGCGCAGTCTGTCCCTGTCCGTCACCAGCTCCCAGCTGTGCGCGTCCCTGTCGCTCGCGTGGCCAGCGCGCAGTCTGTCCCTGTCCGTCACCGGCTCCCAGCTGTGCGCGTCCCTGTCGCTCGCGCGGCCGGCGCGCAGTCTGTCCCTGTCCGTCACCGGCTCCCAGCTGTGCGCGTCCCTGTCGCTCGCGCGGCCGGCGCGCAGTCTGTCCCTGTCCGTCACCGGCTCCCAGCTGTGCGCGTCCCTGTCGCTCGCGCGGCTGGCGCGCTCCCTGTCCCTGTCGGCCACCAGCTGAAGCGCTGGGGCCGCGAGGTGGCGGGGCGCGCCGGAGCGCTTGCCGTAGCGCCCCGTCAGGAAGAACCTGCACACCACGCACCGGACGACGTACTAACAAACTCAAACTCATATTTTTTACCCTCGACGAAACGGAGACGGTATATATGTGTTTGCCCTAAGAGGTTGTGTTTGTTTGTTTGTTTGTTTGTGCACTTTTTTGTTACCGTTTTCCTGGAAAACTACTGAATCGATTAATATGCGGTTTTTGCATTAGAAAAAAAGTGGGGGGAAGGAGGAGAACGACAACAACATCTAGTCGGCCTCAAATGCCAACCTCACCTGCAAGTGGTACCTCCTGCTAGACAACGGACGAGGCTCTGGCGACCGACCTGTGGCGGGATAACCACACACACCTGGCGGGGCAACCTGGCAGAAGAGGCTTCAGCAGTCTAAGGATTCAAATTATCCTCAAAAGGACTGGTGCAGAAGGCAAGGGGAAACCCCTGCAACTAATCTTCCCAAGAAAGTCATCATAGAAGTACAATTAAAGAGCCATGTTATCCGCTTAGCAACCGGCGCCGCTCTGCTTCCGGGGCGGGCGGTGGGAAATGTGCTACCGGCCATGGGCCAGCAGGAGACCAGGCTCCCCATGGAAATTCAGCTACTGGAATATCGGTTAAGTTGCGCCAAATTCAAACGATAGGGACATGGAATGTGCGCGGCTTACTTAGCGCCAGGAAGCTTAACATCTTGGAGAAGGAGATTACCAGATGCGGCTTGAACATCTGTGGACTCAGTGAAACCCACTGGAAAGGCAACGGATACTTTCTCACTGATTCCTATGCCGTATACTTTTCTGGCAATGACATCAATAGCCAGAACGGAGTTGCTCTCTTAATACCCGCACACCAGAGGAACTGTGTGATTGGCTTTGAAGCTGTGAATGACCGAATTATTAGCGTAAAACTAAAAGCATCACCAGTGAATCTGACAATTGTGCAAATATATGCCCCTACCAGCACTGCTAGTGATGACATCATAGAGGAATTCTACTCACAACTAGAGGCCACCATCAGTAAAGTCCCAAATAGAGAATCTCTTGTAATACTGGGCGATTTTAATGCTAAAATTGGAGCAAACTCCATTGTGTAGGTAGATTTGGCCTTGGAGTACGCAATGAAAGAGGTGAACGTCTCATACAGTTTGCAACTGAAAATGACCTGGTGATAGTTAATAGCCTATTCCAATACCACCCGCGTAGGCTATACACCTGGACATCGCCAGATGGTAAATATCGCAATCAAATAGACTACATTTTGGTACGATCGTGATGGAGAACATCTATCAGAAATGCTCATACTTTATCCGGGGCAGACTGCGGATCAGATCATCAACTACTGATCTCGAAGTTCAAATTAAAACTTAGAGCGGCTCGAACTCTCGGAAAACAGAAGAGAATCGAAGTCAAAGATAGCTCAAAGTTTTACGCTGCCGCTAAACAGAGCTGGGTGGAATGGAGTGATGCAAACTTCGACGAGGAGACGCCAGACATGTTGTGGGAACGGACTAAAAAGCTAATTGCAGAGTCTGTTGCGGCCTCTGGATCACCAAATACAGTTCACAAGCGACAACACTGGATGACGGATAGCACACTGGAACTAGTTGAACGGAGACGCGTATTGAAGGCAACGGGGTCGGAGGTTGGTGACTTAAACAAACTTTCAGCGCAAATTCAAGCAGGATGCAGGCGAGACCATAATGCCTATCTTTGCAAAATCTGTGAAGAAATCGATGCTCATGCTAACAGACATGAGTCCAGGGATTTCTATCATAAAATTCGATCCATCACAAAATCACTTACTTCTAAGACCTGGGCCATTGAGAACAATGATGGTATAGTAGTTACTGAGCTAGATCGCATAACTGAGGTTTGGAAAGGTTACTGGCAGTCCCTGTTCCAGGACAATCATTCGGAAAACTTTCCAAATACAGAACCCGGTAATGAAAACCTTGAGCCAGATATATAATCTTATAACATCTTTACAAAAAATAAAAATAAAAAACATGTTTACCTAACTAAAATAAAATTACAGTACAAAATATAGGATTAAAAACACATGACAATAAAAAAAAATTACCAGCTAAATTGTTTCTAAAAAAAATCGGCCAAGTGCGAGTCGGACTCGCGTACCGAGGGTTCCGTACTCAAGAAGTAGGTATAATTACCTTTGTTAATGAACCGCAAAACTAACTTTGTTTGTAGAGGTTTACTGATAATATCAAAAAATTACGTTTGTTGTATGGGGGCCCCCCTTAATATTTACTTTATTGATATTTAATTATTTATTTTGAAAGGTAATATACAAGTTAGTATTCTGTGAAAATTTGAACCGTCTACCTGTTACCGTTTTTAATATTGAGCAAAAAAATACGAAAAAACACGTTTATTGTATGGGGACCCCCCTTAATATATATATTTTTTTAATTTTTAGTATTTGTTGTTATAGCGGCAACGGAAATACATCATTTGTGAAAATTTCAGCTTTCTAGCTATCACGGTCTATGAGATACAGCCTGGAGACAGACAGACAGACAGACAGCGGAGTCTTAGTAATAGGGTCCCGTTTTTACCCTTTGGGTACGGAACCCTAAAAAGGATTTGTTTAATGAGTTGTAGCGGTGGGGTGTGAAAAATGTCTAGATCTAAATGTTTTTGCATCAGATTACTGAGCAAACGTAGTGCACGAAAAAGTGGTGATTGACTAGCCATTGCTGTTCTGACGACGCGAAGTTGCGTAGTCATCCGGTACGTGCAGACCTATCCAATTTAAAATAGCTGAATTAAATTTTTAGACCACGTATGTGAGTAAAGCAATGTTGCGCCTCACTTGGAAGTGAGGCGCAACATCGTATATCATATCCTATATTATGTGACGTTGCCGGTTCGTACACGCGCAGATCGTGACGTTTTCCATTTCTTTCTTTCGAATCGTGTCGAAACGTGAGCGAAGGTCATTTGTGATTTTTGATTTCAAATCAAGCATAGACATGGTGAAGCCTAAATTATGCAAACCTGTAACTTTTAATGCCTACTGCCATAATATGTGTAATTTAATAAAATAAATCTATACTAATATTATAAAGAGGTAAAGTTTGTGAGTTTGTGAGTTGTAGGGGGTAATCTCTGGATCTACTGATGCGATTTTGAAAATTCTGGTACCAATAGAAAGCCACAGTGTTTGTGAGTGTCATAGGCTATATATATTAACCCGAAAAATTTGGGAGTTCCCGTGGGAATTTAAAAAACTTATTTCACGCGGACGAAGTCGCGGGCATCTGCTAGTATTGTGTAAAATAATTATTATCAGTTGTTTTTGTTCCTATCAACGGTCTCGTCCTTGTTCGGTAGTTTTCAAAACCAAATTTGGCAACCCTGGCCGTGCCGCGGTCACTCCGGCGGACTTTTCTATTTTTATATTTTACGATTATTCTTTTTTAGGGTACCGTACCCAGAGTGTGCCACCGGGACCCTATTACTAAGCCTGCGCTCTCTGTCCGTCTGTCTGTCAGCGGGCAGTAGGTATCACATGAATCGTATGAATGAGAATGAATGAAATTACACTTTTATTGTAGGTAAACCACATAAAAATACACCAAAAAAAAAAAATACACCACAATGAAAACCTGTCATGTGCGAGTCGGACACGAAGGGTTCCGTACCATTTATTTTTACATTTGACATGTATAGTACGCGCGCGAGTTGAATGCATCGTGTGTCACCGTACAATATTAGCTCTGCATTCAACTCGCGCGCGTACTATAGGTACATAGAAGAACACTGTACCTAGCGTTTGTGAATGATCGGGCGCATACATACCTAATCTATCTATATTAGTAAGTATGTCAATCTTTTTTCTATCTATCTATATTCTATATATGTATATAAAATTCAAAGTCCTGACTGACTGACTGACTGACTATTATACCTATCAACGCACAGCCTAAACCGTTAGGGTTAGAGACTTGAAATTTTGACAGTAGGTTCCTTTTGTAACGTAGGCGCTCACTAAGGAAGGATTTTTTAAAATTCCACCCCTAAGAGGGTGAAATAGGGGTTGAAAGTTTGTATGAAAGTCCGTCATTTCTCAAGTTATATCCATGAAACTTGGTATACAAGCTATCGATAGAAAATAAAGAAATACGTGTTTCACAGTTTTTGAAAATTCTACCCCCGAAGGGGTAAAATAGTGGATGACAGTTTATATGAAAGGCCTTCATTTCACAAGATATTTCTCAAGTTGTATCAACGAAACATAGTATTTTGGCTTTAGGTAATAAATAAACAAGTACGTGTGGCACAGTTTTTCAAAATTCCACCCCCAAAGAGGTAAAATAGGGGTTGAAAGTTTGTATAAAAGTCCTTCATTTCTCAATTTATAGCCATGAAACTTAGCATTTTGGCTTTCAGTTAGATATGCAGAAGTACGTGTTTCGCCATTTTTGAATATTCGACCCCCAAAGGGGTGAAATAGGGGATGAATGTCCTTCATTTATCAAGATATTTTTCAAGTTATAACAATGAAACTTGCTTTTTGGCTTTCGGTATAATATAAAGAATTAGTAATTACGTGTGTTACAACAGTTTCTCAAAATTCTAACCCCAAACGGGTAAAATAGGGGTTGTAAGTTGGTGTAAAAGGCCGGCGTTTTTCAAGTTAAATAGCCGTGAAACTTGATATTTGCCGGCTACCGGTTTAAATTATGAAATACATAATTCACAGTTTTTATAAAGTCTATCCCAAAGTTAAGTAGTCCTTCAATCACGCCGCAACAAAGCAACGGATCGAGGTGTTTGTTTTTCATGGTTTCTTTTTATCCCGGAAAATTAAAGAATGCCTATGGGAATTAAAAAACTTATGCCACGCGAACGAAGTCGCGGGTGTCCGCTAGTTCTATAAATATAAAATCGTTTGTCCTGACTGGCTATCAACGCACAGCCTAAACCGCTGGGGTTAGAAACTTGAAATTTTGATAGTAGGTTCCTTCTATCATGTAGGCGCTCACTATGGAAGGATTTTTCAAAATTCTACCCCTAAGGGGTTGAAATAGGGGTGAAAGTGTGTATGAAAGTCCGTCATCTTTCAAGTTATATCCATGAAACTTGGGGTTTGAGCTTTTGGTAAAAAATAAAGAAGTACGTGTGTCACTGTTTTTGGGAATTCCACCCCCAAAGGGGTAAAATAGGGGTTAAAAGCTTGTATGAAAGTCCTTCATTTTTCAAGTAGGTAGCCAGGTAGCCATGAAACTTGGCATTTGGGCTATCGGTTAAATATGAAGCAGTACGTGTGAACCATTTTTGAAAATTCGACCCGCAAAGGGGTGAAATAGGGGAGGAAAGTTTGTATGAAAGTTCTTTATTTTTCGGTTTACATTCATGAAAATTGGTATTTGGGCTTTCGATTAAATATAATCCTGAAACACGTGTTTCAGGATTTTTGGAAATTTCACCCCCAAAGAATTTTTAAAAATTTCACCCGAGCGAAGCAGGGGCGCGTCCGCTAGTATTTACTGTAATAATGTAGCGCGGAGGCATAGATTAATATCTATGCATAGGTATATGTAATGTAGTAAATAAATAATATTCAAATATTTCAAGTAACAAAATTGGTTAGTTGGGTATAAAATCGAGCGTAGAGCGTAGTGCTATATATGCGTACATATATATGCTGTAGTTTGGCGAGTTTTATACCTACAGTTGGTTGCCGCCTGATTGTATACCGGGCCTTAAGGACCATAGACAATCAAACTGAGCTGTATAGTCTATGATTTTAATTTTTCAATATGTTACCATTTTTCACAAAAAGTACTGGGCCGATTGAGGTGCGGTTTTTTGCATTAGATATGTATAGCTTGTGACAAGGATTTTAGATATATTTTAGGACCATAGACAACCACGCTGAGATTTGTAGTCTATGATTTTAATTTTTCAATATGTTACCATTTTTCACAAAAACTACTGTGTTGACTAAGATGCGGTTTTTTGAATTAGATACCTATATTTAGCTTGTACCTAGATGCTGCCCAGGGTCTCATGATGGAGACAGGCGGTGGTCATAGGAAATCCTTAAGTTCTCATTGTAAACCCGTCGTGCTTGGACTCTTTTTAATTGTCTTGACTTGCACTTTGTACCTAGATGCTGCCCAGGGTCTCATAATGGAGCCAGAAGGTGGTCATAGGAACTCCTTAAGTTCTCATCGTAAACCCGTCGTATTTGGACTCTTTTGATTTATCTTGACAAGCACTTTAAAACTTGTTGTGATCACAGTTTGGTTTTTAATACATGATATTTTTTAACGTATTTTTTAACTGTTATATTTTTTTAACAATTATTTATCAGAATATTAAAATTTAACACTATTTGACACCTCTACTAAGCACAAGTCTTATCGCGGAATGAGAAGGGTTTGGCCATAGTCCACCACGCTGATGCAGTTTTGTGTTTTAGATATTATGTTATATATACTTTTGCTAAGTTCTTATTGTTGTTTTTCAAAGTTATAAAGGCCATAATGGAGCTCTACAGTTCGTCGTGGGTTTTTAATTATTACTTGTTTATTCAAATAAACTTATTTCAAGTGCTTTTAAATTGTCGAGTGAATCTACCAGTGAAGCCGAGCCGAGATGAACCAGCAAGAAACTCGGTGCTTGCTCTTTTTAACCCACTTCCAAAAAAGGAGGAGTTTCTCAATTCGGTGCATATTTTGCTTTAAATAATTAATTTACAGTAGGTAATATAGTAACAGTTTGTATTATGGTACAAACACAAGACAGTAAATTATAATCTATGAGTATTAACATTGACTGCCTCGTTGGTCTAGTGGTTAGCATGTTCGACTGTGGCCGACGAGGTCCCGGGTTCGAGTCCCGGGTCGGGCTATAACTAGTATTGGGTTTTTCTGACAAGAAATTCTCAGTACTAGCCCGGAGTTAGGAAGTTGTTGGCGGTGTTCCACCCCCGTGCCTCGGAGAGCACGTTAAGCCGTCGGTCCTGCGCCTGTCGTGTCGGATTTTCCGTCCCATCGGGCTATGAGAGTAGAAGGAACAGAGAGCACCTGTGTATGCGCACTATAATATCTCCCCCACAGATGGCTAATCTCTCAGGAGATTGGCCGCCGTGGCCGAAATTCGGTCGGGAGGGCATTATATTTAACATGTTCGAATGTGGCCGACGAGGTGTAATTCTCAATACTACTACTATTATCTCACTATTACCTATTCTGTGATACTACTCTGTGATACTACTCAGTAGTCAGTAGTCAGTAGTCAGTACCGCGGATCGAACCCGGACTCCACATCCGTGGAGAGTGGGTTACATCATTACATGCTCTGAGGCCGAAAATCGGTCGGGAGGACATTATAATATAATTTGAGAGCGCAGTAAAGAGAGGTACAGAAGTACCTCGTAGTATAATGGAGGCAATTAATTTCTCACAAAACGATGATTACATTGAAGTAACAGCGCGCCCGCCGCGCGCCGCCCGGAGCCGTCGCAGAGTTATGGCGGTTGTAAACAATTATGTATTTACTTATATTGATTTCGGTTTGAACGACGCTTGTCTCGAGCCAGACTCACCGACGAATCCTAACTAATAGTAAAACTTGTGAGTTGGTCTGTTTGTTACGCATTCACGGCCCATCTTTTCAACCGATTTAGAATTTGCCAGCAGTAAAAAAAGTTTAATTTGGGTACTTATATTATTATGTAAAGTGTATTAAAAACAAATTCTACAAAATATTAAAAAAAAACAATAGCCCGTTTGAAAATTCGGGGATCAAAACTACTTTGCAGTCGACGGTTTCCGTTCTGTCGCACAAACAGAGGACCTCGGGTAGGTAAATACGTACTCTTCGATAGAGGCTCCGAGCATGAACGAGCTCGGTAAGCGAATCTCCCCCAGGCAGTGTGCAGTGCGCAGTGCAGTGTGCAGTGTGCAGTGTGCAGTGTGCAGTGCGCAGTGCGCAGTGTGCAGTGCGCACTGCGCAGTGTGAAGTGTGCAGTGTGCAGTGTGCAGTGCGCAGTGAGCAGTGCGCAGTGCGCAGTGCAGTGTGCAGTATGCAGTGCGCAGTGTGCAGTGTGCAGTGCGCAGTGCGCAGTGTGAAGTGTGCAGTGTGCAGTGCGCAGTGAGCAGTGCGCAGTGCGCAGTGCGCAGTGCAGTGTGCAGTGTGCTCACTGCTCACCTGTCGTTGCGCGGCGACATGCGCGCCGACGAGCGCCCGTAGCGCGAGCTCAGCACGAACGGCGACGCGGACACTGCAATATAAAATACATATATAGCTGTCATTCATTGGTACAGACTATAGGCACAGAATAGGTAATAGGTACGCTACAGGTACTCACTCTCGGCGCGCTTGTAGCCGCGCGCGTGCGCGTGCGCGTGCGCGAGCGCGAGCGCGGCGCACAGCAGCAGCGCCGCTGCGCACGCGCGCCGCATCGCGACCCCGCCCCGCCCCGCGCCGCACCACACCACACCACAGTCCGCACTCCGCAACTCAGCCTGCCCATAATTATTATTGTTGTATACTCACTAGATCATACAAGAAAATCCATACTTCCATACTAATATAATATTATAAATGCGAAAGTGTTTCTGTCTGTCTGTTCGTCTGTCTGTCTGCTATGCTTTGACGGCCCACCTGTTCAACCGATTTTGATGAAATTTGGTACAGAGATAGGTTGTGTCCCGGGGAAGGACATAGGCCTTCATCCCGAAATAAATTCCCGCGGGAATAAAAGTCAAACTCGACCGCGCGGGTGTAGCCGCGGCCATCACTTACTTAGGTTTTTTAAAGATCAATAACCGAGTTTCTTTTCTGGCTCTTCTCGGTAAGAATGCCATTCCGGTCCAGACCGGACTGTATTCACTCGACGATTCAAAAATACTTGTAAAATTAGTTTATTTCAATTATATTAAAAATAAAAATACTATTAGACATGTCGAAAGCCTTTGACTGTGTTATGCATACTGTACTAATTAAACAACTGGAACGCTTGGGTATTAGAGGGATTGCACTAACGCTTATGGAATCATATTTGACCAATAGAGTACAAGCTACTGAATTAACAGTATTTAATGAACAAACTAAAACACTAGTTCAAATTCGCTCTTGTTATAAAAAAGTATTAACAGGTGTGCCACAGGGCAGCGTCCTAGGCCCATTGCTATTTTTAATTTATGTTAATGATATGCCTGACTTAACAGAACATGTCTGTGTAATGTTTGCTGACGATGCAACAACTCTCATTGTAAATAATTTTAGTACTTTAATAGAATATGAAAACGAAATAAATTAAACTTTACAATCAATCTGCTTAAATCTATAAATCTATCTATAAACGCTTCCAAGACTAAAATGATACAATTTAGGAATTATAAAACGAAACCATTAGAACTTAATATAGAAATAAATAAATGTAACATCGAAAGTACTGATAATGCTAATTTTTTGGGAGTTATGCTTGATGCGAACTTAAATTGGAAGAGTCATATTGAAAAAGTAAATAATAAAATCGCGAGCTTCTGCCATGGACTCTCAGTATTAATGGATGTTACAATTAATGTAAAGGTAGCGCTTAACGCATATTTTGCTAATATCTACTCCTTGCTAAAATATGGCATCATTTTCTGGGGAAATTCGGTTGACATAAAACGAACATTCGTACTGCAAAAATGGGCTATAAGAATAATATGCCGCAAAAAACAAGACGAACGACGTGTTTACTTGTTAAGGCGCTGTGAGCTCACGAGATGAAAAACACAGGCGCGGGGGGGTGAAATCGAGCAAGCGTATGTCGCAAAAAATGCATGAAATCATTTGTAAAAAAAAAAATATTTACTTTTCAATATAAATGAATCCGACAATGTGTTTGATATAGAAATATGAATTTTATCTTATATTTCTAGAGCTAATTATTGGTTTCAATAAGGAGAAAAACTGCTTTAAAAGGTAAATTTAGAGGTATGTTTAAAATAAATTTCTATGCAGAGATTTCTTTTAAATTGTGTTTTGAGATGCGTCAATGTCTGCTTAAAGGTCTTGAAAACAGCAAATAATTTTTACAAGCATACATTATGTCACCGTTTGATGGATACACTGCTTTTAAAAACTCCCTTTTACGCTACACAGGGCCTTAAAAATCATGAAGACGTATTTAAAAACAAGTCATGCTATAAAACTAGAACGGTGGCGTTAAGACAAAAAGATCATCACGACCTAAAATTACAACACGACTTAAAAATTAACCTGGCTAGGTAATTTTGACATACTATATGTAATAATAACCAATCTGTTTTTAGTAATTAATAACTTCTCTAATCTAATCAAATGTTATTGATACACTGGATAGTGGCTATATGTTTGCGCCTTTTGGGGTCGAGACGCTAGGGCCTTGGGGGGCTGGGGCGCGCAGAATCTTTAAGGAACTTTCTGCGCGCCTGGTCGAGGCAACACGTGACCAGAGTGCTGGTATATATTTCGCTCAGCGAGTGAGCATAGCAATCCAACGCGGCAATGCTGCCAGCATTCTGGGCACGCTGCCCACTGGTAGCGGTCTTTTAGATTAGGTTTTTAGTTTTTAGTTTTAATTTTTTGTTGTCAAATTGTAATTACTATGTTAAATAAACTATATTAGTACCGCATAATATAATTGTATCAAATGTTAATATTAAGTATGACCTTAATATCGTATGCCTGTTACAGGTAGACTGTTCCTCCTATGTTAAATTTATTTAAGATCTTAAACTATGTAACAGTCAAACGATTGAATAAATGAAATGAAATGAAATGAAATGAATAAACTTTTCAATTTTGAATTATTTGATTACTTTCAGTTCAGAATGTCAATCCTGCCGAATGATCGAATGCTACCAGCATGGCAGCGAGAGACTCGCCAGTTGCTTTGCACTGAGACTCTTCACTTATCATAAGTGGCACAAGTTGTCCTGCGTGAAAGAAATAAATAAATAAATTATTATTGATTATCATATTTTGATATTAGATATTGAAAAAATGTATTATATACGGAAAGTGTTTTGCACAATAGAAGGTATCTGGATGGAAATTTAAAAATAAGTTGTTTTGTAAAAAAAAATCGCAGTCATAGGGACTGCCGATAGAAGTAATAAAAATTCTTTCCAAAAAACCGACTTCCAAAGCCACTAAAGTAAAAATAATTTTGATGTTATGTCGAAGTCGGCTATGTTGAAGTCGGGCGCGTCGGGGGAGCCTCACGCGTCAACTTTGCCTATCTTTAACAGACTTCCAAAAAGGAGTATGTTCTCAATTCGGCACGTTTTTTTTTTTAATGTATGTCGGTGCATATCTCCATGGTTTCTGAACCGATTTAAAAAAAAATCTATCAGTCGTTAGAGGAAGCTCTCGAGGTGGTCCCATAAAAATTCTGACTCCAAATCCTCAACCCTGACACTAAAAAGTTAATAAAAATAAAAATTCTTTCCAAAAAACCGACTTTCAACGCCACTGTAAAGTACAAAATAATTTTGATTTCTACCCACTATGTTGAAGTCGGGCGAGTCTGATGCGTCAACTTTGCTTATTATTGTTATACCCGCCTATACTTTTTAGATAAGTATTTATCGTAAACAGGCGACGTTTTATCTGCCCGAAGTAGCACCTATTACCTATTCTGTGGTAGGTAAAAAGTATTTTGTATGAGAAGCGTATGTATGTAGTAATAAGCAGCGGATTAAGTAATTTATTGGTAATGACGAGCGGTGATCACCATAACCATCATCAAATTAGCATATGTTATAATGCTAATATTAATTTGGTAAAGTTCGTAAATCTGCTATTTTTCCTAAAAATGTGCTCATTAATTTTCGAGAGTCCTATCGCATCGACGTCACGAGACCTCGGCAATGAACGTCGGCTGCTTACGAATAAGATAAATCTAGTGGTGCAAGTATTATCAAAATCGGTTCAGCTGTTTTGTCTGTAGTGCGACACAAAGGAATACACTAAAAATGAACCTTTGAAACCTCGTAAATCCTAAATGATCGATAAAATGAGAAAATGATCAAGGGAACCTAACTATGATTTTACAAGACCTATTCATCGATATCCCACATGCCATATTCTATCAAATTTAATTTTTTAATTTGTTACATTATGGATTCTAGAGGGCGCCATTTTGTTTTTTTTCAAATTCGGCTTCCACAGTGACACTCTAGTTGGTATTCTCGGCATAAACTGCTGCAAGAATCATCAAAATCGGTCCACGCGTTTAGGCTGTACCTTACCCCTAGGTGTAGGCGTAGGGTGTAGGCGTGTACCCTGTGCGTTCCGCAGTCGGGTAAAAAGTGCTCAACCGTCAACGCGCCTATAAAAGTTTTCACTTCATTAATGTATCTGTGGTTAACGTCGTGGGTAGCATGTTTAGCGAAATATGCAGGTACATACTTTATAAATATTTAATGTTTGTAAACACTTAGGTACACTGCTTGCTACTGTTTGACGACGTAAATAAATAATTAAATTAAATTAAAATTTCATTTCATTTCACTGGCTACCCTAGAACCGACTAGCTCATGCCCGCGGCGTCGGCCCACATCTTCACATATTATTACCATAATATTATGACCAGTTGCGTCAAATCGCTGGCTTTTAATTAGCAACACAAATTAGCGAAGTTATAAAACAAACAACCTTTGGACAGCGGCGCGGAAAATATGATAATATACCTACTTGATACACAGGGGTAGGGGTAGGGTTGCCACCTTTTTTTTTGGCAATTAAAGTACATGAGGTTATTATACGTAAGAAAATAAAGTACATAGTGTCAAAATATAGTACAATTTATTTTTCTTTATTATTATGTTTAAAAATATTTCTTATTGCTTTTCGCAACTTTTATCAAACTAGCTGATGCTCGCGACTACGTCCGCGTGGATTGAGGTTTTTTGGTTCCCGCGGAACTCCTTAGTTTTCCGGGATAAAAAGTAGCCTATATGTTATTCCAGACTATAATCTATCTCCGTGCCAAATTCCATCCAGATCCGATCAGCCGTTTGAGCGTGATTGATTAACAAACATCCATACATCCATTCAAACTTCCGCATTTATAATATTAGTATGGATTTGATTATTAACACTGCTAAATAATTGCCAGCATCTTTACAGTCTATATTTAAGTTAAAGTAAATAAGTAATAAGCTTTTTATCAGATTCAGAGACGCTTTGCTTTGTTTTGTGGATCATTATTTAACCAATTGCACCATGTTTGATTTCCCATTGACTTTTATACTTCTGCAATCGTTTATTTTTCTGTTCCGTCGCACTATGGGATGAAACGGTATGAACAGTCTCATAAATAGTTTTAACCAATTTTATAATTCCAAAGCTTTTTCCATAGTTTAATATTCTCAGATAATAAGACTTTTATAAATAATGTCAAAAAATAAAAATATTTTACTTCTAGGTAGGTATATATAAATACTCTCAAACATATGCGATAAATAATAAAGAACGTGCGATATTTACATCCAACCAAATAGCCGAAAATGAAAGTTTAACTTAAGATTACTTTTAAATTTTACAAGAAAGTAGTTATTTGAGTGTAATATATTTTTAGATTGCTTAGAATCACTTTACAAATAGGTACGTTACGATTTTATTTAAATAAATATTGTGGTGTATATTTTTGTACATTTTTAAGTGACAAGGAAAATGTTTCAACTGGAGGTTTCTTTGTTGCTGAAAGCTGCCGGTGTTAAGTTAATCACTCTTTTAGATTCTTAACTATTTCCTTTATACAAGGAAACAAAAAGATCTGCGTTTGTAGGTGCGCCATTTTGATCTAGAAGCAAAAATGTCCAACCAGGGAAGAAAAAAAAAATTACGGTTCTTCTTATTTCTGTCGATTAAGGTAATTTTCTGTAAAATTAAATACTTTTTATTTTGTGTTAAATTTTTTATGGTATAAACGTAATTTAAATTTAATATTCACTTGTAAATTTGAAAATATATAGTCCCGTGACTTGATTTTGTAGTTATTATGTTAACCACAGGTATATTAAAAATACTTAGTACATACATAAGTACTTTTTGCCGTCATCAGTCCATAAAATACTTATAAATGGTGCTAAAATAATAGAGCGTTAAGCAGTTTTGTCTCTAGGGCAATTGTCTGAAGATGCTGAAGCCCGAAATAAAGATTGAAAGAGATATAGGCTACATCACGCTCGGAAGTGTTCCTGTTCAGCGACAAATAAAGACGTTTTGCATGTTTTATTATATACATGTAATCCATATGAGGTTAGCTTCAATAGACGTAGTTTTATTACTTGCGTTTTGTAATAAAATCATGCGAAATAAAGTATTTTCGCGTACTTTATTGTTCTCATAAAGTATAGAATACAATTACCAGAAATAACGTACAATACTTTATTATAACGTACGGGTGGCAACCCTAGGTAGGGGGTTGGATCATCGGACGTATGGGGGGTGGCTTATTTGCGACCTCGCGAGTTATGCAAGGTGTTCTAAATTCTAACTAATTGACCATACAAATGCGCAAGTGAGTCTGTCTGTCTGCTAATACTAGATACACTTTCAGGCCCCACCTTATCAAATCAAATCAAATGTTTTTTTATTCACATAAACTTTTACAAGTACTTTTGAATCGTCAAGTGAATCTACCTCAACTAACTACTACTCTAATCTGTCATCAACCTTATAGTTTTCAACGAATTATGACGAGACATGGTACTTATATATAGGTATAACGGAAACAGATCGCATCCCGGGGAAGGGGGTTATTTTATCTCTGAAACTAAAGAGTTCCCGCGGGAAATGGGAATCAATATAATGTTAATCCATGCGGACGAAGTCGCGGGCATCATCTATTTAGGTATTATTATAAATGCGACAGTAGTAGTCGCCAGTCGGTGTGTCTGTCTGTTCTGTCTGTTCTGTCTGCTGCTGACACGCTGCTGACACGCTGCTGACACGCTGCTGCTTTCACGGACCATCTTTTCAAACGAATTAGGCCAAAAAATGTATTAAAAACACAACCTAATCCAAGCAGACGAAGTTTCGAGCACCATCTGGTAAATAACAAATGCGAAACTGTATTAGTTTTTTGGTTTGTCCCTCAATCACGCCGCAAAGGAGCAAACGATCGATATCTTTTTTGCTAGGAAAATAAATAGTTAGAGACCTGCATACAAGTACATAGTGACATAATTATGTTAATTTTAATTTCCACGGGAAGTTTAAAAACTCAAATCCCCGCGGACGAAGCTGTGGCATCAATGTGTTGCGTTGTTCTAAACATTCACCAATCCTAGTTATCGCAGTAAGTTAACCTACTTCAATCTTTTGTTATTTTATGAAGCGAAGCAGAAGAAACAGTTCAAGTGCAACAATTCAAGGAAGTCGCTCACTTCCTTCCGGCGCGGCAGTTCGCTCGACGCCTCTGCAGGTCGGCCGGCGGTCGGCGCTTACAGTGCAGAGATCCTTAGTGAGGTACAGTGTACAGTAAATAATAGCTTTTTCATCCCACCATCTCGGAAAGAGTATTTTTAAGCTTCGATATCTGATTGCAAAAGCCGTTATTATCCTCTTGAGGATAAAAGAAAATTGAATTTAGAACATCGTGTGCACGTTAGTAAATATCACTCGTCTATGAAGTTTGTGAATTCAAAACATCATTAAAACCTATTTACTTCTACCTCTATGGTGCCGAATTTCCATACAACCTTAATTTAATACATACAATTTTAATTTGTTAAAACCTCACACTCATAACCTTTTTGGTATACTTTTTTGTGATTTTTTTATTTGCCTTGCGCGCACCATTTTCTTTTACGTCATATTGTTTAAAATTAAAACCTTCGATTAAAAACAAGGAAATTGAAAATAAGTTAAAAACCTAAAATGAGTGATTCTAGTGACGAAGAAGTTAATTTGACGCCAACAGAATTGACTGAAACTGTTAAAAATGCGGAAATGAGCTTTCTCCCTCAACAATCACGCGAGAAGTATTTCATTTCCTCGCTGAGGTGGGATGAAAAATTACGTGTTGCACTCGAGTGAAAAGATTTTTCACCTCGTGCTCTTTTGATTCCCTCGCTGACGCTCAGGATTCTAATTTTTGAACCACTCGCTGCGCTCGTGATTCCATTTTAGAATCCTTCGCTTGCTCGGTCATCAAAATTGAGCACGCGGTTAAAAAACAACTTTTCACTCTTGTATAACAAATAACTATTATATCATACTTGCTCAGTAACTAGGGATTACTATGGTGGAAAGTCTCCTCGTAAGTTGGTGTTTGCAATTCAAGGCAACATTACGTCGCACTATGCTTGAATTGTAATGTTCACATTACAGTTCAAGCTATGCAAAACTCCGTGGTAAACAATCTCTTTTCTTATAAAATGGTAAGAAAGCTTTTTACTGAAAAAAAAACACTGAACATGGCGGCATTTAATTTCCATACATTTCAAACTATGCAAAACTCCTTGGAACCCAGAGCCGTAAAAAAAAATGGAAAACTATTTACGAAAAAAAAATGGAAATGGCGGCATTTCATTTGATCTGAAAGTTTGTGAAGTTTGTTTGATTTATCTCGCAAGAATGATATAAAGTAGAATGCTTACCTCGGTTGCAAGTAGCTATTACACCCTCGAACTATATTCAAAAACATTCAATGTACAGAATTTTAATTTGATATTTTTGTTGTAATATTTAAATAGGTATATGTGAAAAAAATACAAAAATGTACAGAAATCGTTTCGATAAAGTTTTATTATAAAAAAAAAATTACAAAAATAAATCTTACCTTTCGCGGCGCAGAATCGAGCACAGGCGTCGTCGTACTGGTCGGTAACTGGATGCAGGTTTCAGCAGTCAGGCAGTCAGGCAGTCAGTCAGTCAGTCAGTCGCCGGTGGCAGGGAATGCCGCGCGCGACGCGACGCGCGCCCTTTTGAATGCCGAGCGCCGCCCACCGGCCGCGGCGCACCACAAACATACATAATATACATACATAATACAATAAGTACCTACTGATAATAATATGTAGAAGTTCTTTATTTCAAGCTAAAGTAAATATAGGTACATTCTTCAAAACAAAAATAGACAACTAGCTGATGCCCGCGACTTTGTCCGCGTGGTTTGACGTTTTTTATTTCCCGCGGGATTTCCTTAATTTTCCGGGTTAAAAGTAGCCTATGTGTTATTCTAGACCTGTCTCTGTGCCAAATTTCATCCAAATCCGTTCAGCCGTTCTAGCGTGATTGAGTAAAAAACATCCATCCATCCATAAAACTTTTGCACGCGTGGTTGTGGAGGGTGGGCAGGGGGCTGTGGAATGTGGTAGGGAGGTTGTGGAAAGTGGGAGGGGGGTTGTGGAAGGTGGGAGGGGGGTTGTTACAAAAAAATGTTATTTACGGGTTATTTCCGTATTTATTCCGTAGTCTTATGCTAAGTCTTCTTTGACTACCACCGGTTCTTACACAACAGCAAGGTATATTTCGAAAACTATTTGTCCTATCAAAATAAACTAGACACTATTTTAAAGGTACGTTAATAATCTTTGCACTAAGTACTGACAGCTTTTTTCCTAACTCTAATACTTTTTCTTGAATTTACAAAAACATTCACGGATTTTACAAAGGTTTAGTTTTTTATTAATGATTAAACGAACTTACCTGTAAGTGAAGTTCTATCATAATTATATGAGTCGCTTCATTCGAAGATATAATCATAGACAACGTAGTTTCCTTTACTTAATAGCAACCGATCGCACAGACTTCAGAGGAGTTATAAAAAAGAACCCCCACTACCCGCCTCTGTGTCGCACGACAGAGGAGCGGTTTCGTTCGTCATTTAGTTTAGAGATATACTTATACTTAAAGCTCTTGCGAAAATATGATTCGGGATGGGTGGGTTGGGAGCTTAATATTATATCTTCGAATGAAGCGACTCATATAATTATGATAGAACTTCACTTACAGGTAAGTTCGTTTAATCATTAATTATACTTCGTCGCTTCATTCTTCAGATATAATCATAGACAATGTAGATGTTAAGAGATAGGTATATATTTTTGCAAAAACTATATCTACGCTGAATAGATACTAATTATTGTTATCAATAATTTTATTTATTCTTCTTATCTCTTATTTGAGCTGTAATGTTTTAAACAGTTTATGTTTAAGGTTGGAATCATGTACCGATTTCCCGAGATGTTTATCTACGTACATTTAATATGACTTTAAAATTTCTCTTAAGTATTTATTGTACTTAAGTTTCAATTTAAATAACTTTCAATTTACCAATAATACAATCTTGCGCTTTTTTGCTATAATTGCTAGTAACAAGCATAAACGTATTATAGTTTCGATGCAAGCGAATGGAACTAGTTATTGATGTCAATACTGCAAGATTTATAATCTACTACAAAGTAAATTAGCAGGGACAATACTTTATTTTATTTGCACAATTAGCCCAACAGACGTCCAATGGGACGCTTAAGTGCGAAATCCTGCCCAGTAGCAGAAGAAGGCATATTTTGTTTTTTGGAAGTGCGGCGGGAAAAGAACAGGTATATTCTGGTCCTGTTGTGAAGGTATTTCGGGTATTGCTTTAGCTATATGTTAGTAAAATTTTATGTTAAAATACCGTTTTAAGTTTTTTGTCGAACAATTATATCGTCATTAAGGTTATGGAATTTAATAAATTCCTATCCGCGTAAAAGTTAGCCCTAAATTATAGGCGAAGAATGAATATTCGGTCGATATTGTGACAAACTACTAATATCGACTTTGAAGGGTTAATCAATTGGTTTGAACTTTTTAGCCCCACTGACGTTAGGTGCTTTGAAGTAAGTTATTTAAGGAGTCTTTCTATACTTTTCAACGATGGATAACCTAGCTGTGCAGGTCATTGAATGTAGAATGTTTGTGAAAAAAATTTTTTTTTTTTTTATAAAACATCATTATAAGCTATTCAATTCATAATAATTTTTGAATGGATGCATTAATTCCCTGATATTTTATAACACGGCTGATCTATGTGAGGTAAGCGTGATCCAAATGTTACATTTACGGCCGCTGCTCCATGCCGATTTTTGTTTTTCATTAATGTCTTAATTGGTTACTCTCATTCAGGGTCTGAATCGACTAAACAAGAATTTTAATTTTGCTCTAGGCAAGTGTTGCGGGAGCATATTATTGTTTACGCGAGTAAATTGTACTACCTACCATGTTTGCCACGAGTGATTACGATGCCTACATCGTACGTATTATTATAACGAAAGTTTTATAACGGTTTTTCGAAGATTGTTTCTAATATGTGGATAATGAATATAATTATATGAATGGATCTTAAACTTAAAATTCTTTTTATTTTATTTTGTACCAAAAACTTATAAAATACTTAGAAAAACAGAAACATAGTGGACAAGGAAGCACTAATCTCTATACGAGATCGCTACCAGTGACCCTTGGCACCCTGCTTGGAATCCCGTTTCGGGTAAGACAACCTGCGCGTTTTACTGTGTTTGCAGAAACAAATGCCCACGAAATATCTTTAAAGAAGAAAACAATAATTACGATGGAGATTGTACACTATTACTTTATGTTATATTATAATCTACATCCGCTCATCAAAATACTCGCCGTTAGATTCTCTTTATTTAAAAACCAACTTCCAAAAAGCAGAAGGTTCTTTGTTAGTTTTTGGTTTTTCGAACTGTTTTAAGCATAATCAACCGTATTACACGTCAGCGGGTGTATGATATATGCTTCCCGGGCACTATTAAGTTGTAAAACTCGAGAGTACCTACGTTGTTAGGGACAAAACATAAAACTTGTGGGTAATTTTTGCAATCTTACCACACATTTCCTTCGTAAATGTTCTTTGCATACCCCTGCCACACTGAGGGTAGAATACTAGCAGGTATTTTATTTCAAATTTGACGTATCTGTATGTACAGTATTTGCAAACAAATTGATTTATTGCTGAAGTAGCTGCTAAAAAAAAATTAAGATATTTATTACCTCAGAATTCTCTGAACTTTCGTTACCACTCCGCAGGTGTATGTAAGTTTGATACCGAGAGGCCTTGCAAACAATTACATATTCTGAACATTTTGAACCCCAGATCTTGAGTCTGCATACACTGAATGAAACATTTATGTTTCTTTTAGGTACCTATATAGTGCAGTCACTATAGACTGAAAGGCGCTGAAATCTGTAAAAGCTGAAAACTTAAGAAGCGGTGTTACGCTGTATATATATATATATATTATATGTATATTTTTACCAAGTAGGTAATAGTGCTTCAATATTACTATATTGCAGTCTCAAAAATAAAAATCTGAAATGCTAGATCTTTTCATGTTATATCCGGGCAGATATGTAAGTAACGTTTGCAGAAATGACTATAACCACCACAAGTGTTTCATTGAAAGTAAAAACACTGGTATAGAATTTTACTAGTCTTCTTTATAGTCGATTAGACATACCTTTTTTATAAGACGGTACTCCATAGATTATATCATGGAATCTGTTCCATAGCTTTACATTTTAAAATAAGGCTTTGTGGTAACGGTATTAGATTAATAATTGCATTTACTTGCTAAAAGAAATTAAATACATACATATTTCTAAGTATTCTGTTTATCTGTCACCGTAAATAATAAACACTTTTATTGTGCCCCCATGCTAATAGATTTATTCTTGAAAACAGAACCTCATTAGTATAAGGTTTCTTGGCCTTATCGGTGATAGTGTATGAACTATGAAGACAAAGCAAAAAGGGTAGGCGATGCAAACACTAACAATATAATATATTATATTACATGATAGGTACTTGTGATTGAATAAATCATGTCCACTATTTTGATATAACTAGCGGTAACACCTAGGTACGAAAGATCTTTTAAAGCTTTAGCTTTGATTTCGAATTAAGTAAGTATCCATACAATCTTTGATCCAGTAAATACTGAAGATTGTTAATAATTTACAGCAGAGGATAAATAAAGTAGAAGGTAACCTTCTTTATGGTAAGTACATAGTATTTACCTGAGTCCCGGTTACTTCTCAAGTATTGGTCGAAATCAATTTGTGTTAGGCTTACTAAGCTGGGCCTTGGCGACGTATCCGATCGTTGGTCCACTTTGACCCTCAACGCCTTCCCCCTTGTTCAGAGAACGGTGAACAGCTTGCTAAATGCCAGCTATCTTGATTTGGTGGACAAATAATTCTTCATCGCCGGACTGCTAATTGAGCAGATGCCATCGCCAGGCGCGTCTAGCTGAAAGGTTTGATTTCCGTCGTGCTACTTCGCGGGTGACCTCGCAGTGTACCAATGTCGTACCTTAGCACTTCTTCGTCTAAGTACCTATTTTACTCAAGTGAATCATGCTGAAACGCTTAAAACCTTCGTGTTACCTTTTAGGAAACCCGCCGGAAAGACCTTTAGTGCAATTAAACACTACATGGACGAGTAATTTCTTAAGTGCGTTCCATGCTGAAAAACGTTTATATTATTTCGTGTTACCTCTCGGGTAACCTCCCAGAAATCCTTTAGTGCAATTTAACATTGCATGAAAGTATAATTCCTGTAGGTAATGAGCGCGTATAGATGATTCAATACTAACTTTTATTTTAAGTACCCTCTTTAGGAAATCATACATTTTACATAGTAATAGTATTGTACCACAATTCCTCAGGCGCGTCGTACTGAATGGTTTATTCTCTATCGCAGTGACTCTCGGGCAACCTCCAGGAAAAAACTTTAGTGTAAATAAACACTGTATGAAAATATAATTGATTAGGCGCGCCATGCTAAAAAGTTTATTCTCCTTCATGTTGACTCTCCGGCAACTATAATTGATTAAGCGCATCATGCTGGAAGGTTTATTCTCCTTCGTGTTGACCCTCGGACAACCGCCAGGAAAACCTTTAGTGTAAACAAACACTGCATGAAAGTAAGGCGCGTCGTGCTGAAAGGTTTATTCTCCTTCGTGTTGACCCTCGGACAACCGCCAGAAAAACCTTTAGTGTAAACAAACTGTGCATGAAAGTATGCTTGATTAGACGCGTCATGCTGAAAGGTTTATTCTTCTTCGTGTTGACCCTCGGACAACCGCCAGGAAAACCTTTAGTGTAAACAAACTGTGCATGAAAGTATGCTTGATTAGGCGCGTCATGCTGAAAGGTTTATTATCCTTCGTGTTGACCCTCGGACAACCGCCAGGAAAACCTTTAGTGTAAACAAACTGTGCATGAAAGTATGCTTGATTAGGCGCGTCATGCTGAAAGGTTTATTCTCCTTCGTGTTGACCCTCGGACAACCGCCAGGAAAACCTTTAGTGTAAACAAACACTGCATGAAAGTATAATTTATTAGGCGCGTCATGCTGAAAGGTTTATTCTCCTTCGTGTTGACCCTCGGACAACCGCCAGGAAAACCTTTAGTGTAAAATATAAACACTGCATGAAATAATGATTACTCAAACACGTGGTGCTGAAATAAATTGCTGAAAATGAAAGATTAAAGAGTCACCTGCAAAAAGCACTTTTTTTTTTAAATATTATTAAATATGTAAGTATTTAAAGAGAAAATTATCTTTAATCTATAAGTGTGTAGAAAGTAGGAACGTGAGATCGTTGCTACGCACGAAAAAGGAAATGACGAAGGAAACCGCTCCTCTGTCGTGCGACACAGAGGCGGGTAGTGGGGGTTCTTTTTTATAACTCCTCTGAAGTCTGTGCGATCGGTTGCTATTAAGTAAAGGAAACTACGTTGTCTATGATTATATCTGAAGAATGAAGCGACGAAGTATAATTCCAGTTAGGCAGCCATATTTCCGAAACTATCAATTGTATCAAAATAAACTAAAAACTATTTTGAAGATAATTTAATGAAGTAAATTTTTGCTTTTCATATTTTTCCCCAGCTCTAATATTTAGTTTCTGTGAAAATTCTAAAACATATCCACGGTTGTTGGGAAAACAAACTTGGAAACTATAGATTGCCATATTATTTTCTCGAACTATTAGTCCTATATGAATTCACCATGAGACTTTTGTGTAGGTAATTTAGTAAAATTAATTAATCCGCCGATGTTTTTTTTCCAGCTCTAACAGTTTTTGTGGAAATCGCAAATAACACAGGATTCTAGCAATTTTTTTATTTCTTTTCGTACACTATACATGGATGTATATTCGAAATTATTAGTCCTATCTTTATGAACTAAATATTTTTAATAAAATGGTTAAATGGTTAATGTTTATTTTCAGTTTCGGGAGTATTTTGCCTAGCTCTAATAGTTTTCTAGAAATTACAGAAAACATATACAATTTTGAAAAATATTGTTTTCATGTTAACTATGACAGGTATATTTTCGAAATTATTAGTGCTATCAAAATGAACTAAATATTATTTTGTAGGTAATTTAACTATGTTTTTTACTGCTTCAATCAGTTTTTCCTATCTCTGTTTTTTTTTCGGAAATTAATAAAGAAGTACACGGTAATTACATACTATTTTCTTTATCTTGCACAATACGTAGCCTTATCTCCAAAACTATTACTCTTATTAAAATAAACTAAATAATATTATATAGCTAATTTAATAAACTTTCATTTTGTTTCAGACAACATTTTACGTAGCTCTATCAGTTTTTATTTTCGTTATGAAAAGTTTTTTCTAGCACTAATATTTTTTGAGAAAATTATAAAATACCGCGCTCAGGGAGATATTTTAGGGGGGGGGGGGGGGGATAGGGAAGCCATTACATTTTTACATTTTTAAGCTATTGCATAGCTTCTATCGCGGGCCTTGAGGGTGGAGACCGAATCCAGAAATTCCGTAACGAAATTGAAAACCTAACACTGTTTAACCTAACCTGTTTTTAAAACATAATTCTTTAAAATTATTTCGCCTTTATATTCCAAATCATCTTTTCATAAAAATAGTCTTTTTATTTTCAATAATTTGAAGTCAACAACACAAGTAGTCATAGCAACCAAAGTGTTAGGTAAGTTGATAAAAAATGCTATGCAATAGCTTTACCGCGGCAGTCTCCGAGTGCCACACGTCTTTTTTATTTCCCATATATAGCTTGCTCAAGTAGCCTGAGCTATACTCGCAAGTGGAAGGTCCGGGTTACTTTCCCTGATGCAGTCAATTTGGGAATTTATAATTTCTGAATTCCCTCTGGTCTGATCTGGTCTGGTTTGGTTACCATTCTAACCTCAGCTCATATTTTTTATTTAAATAAATTTATTAAAAGCTTTTGAATCGTCGAGTGAATCTACCACTGATTCGGAATGTAATTCCTACAAGCTTTCATTATTTACCGACTGAAGCCGGTTCCGTGCCGACAAATGTGGTGAGCCCCTCAGCGTTCCGATACGACGCGACGCCTCATGCCATGTACAAATCGATTGGGTATGATTATTATGAATGCCATACCCCTGACAGGTTAGCCCGCTACCATCTTAGACTGCGTCATCACTTACCATCAGGTGAGATCGCAGTCAATGACTAATGTAGTGGGGTAAAGAAAGGGGCTTAAAGTCAGCATTCCCGCATTCCCGATGTCGAAGTTCGTACCTAAATAGGAACACGCGGTCCCACTTACTGTCAGCTTTGCTTTTAAATTTGAATTGAATTTTTAGAGAAGATAAAAGATTGTTATTTATTTGTTGATGAAGGTTTAATTAAACAGATATTTGACTCATTCGATGTATTTCACTCGGTTCGTTCTTTGGCGGGGATACGCCATGTTGGAATTATTCATAATATAAATACGAGTGTTTTGACGATTTAAATTCAGTCTCCTGCCGGCAGACTCAGCGATTATTGAATACTTTTGTGTTTAGTCGCAATTTGATTTAGAGCTTAGCCGTTAGCAACTGCAGCCTGATCAAATGATTAATTTATTGTTGTTGTGATGCTTTGGCCAAGTTTTATACTTAACTGTTAACATTAAATCTCTCGTGAAACCGTTGCACGTTGTGATCATTCGCTCGCGCACGTTTTTGAAGAGAGTACAAACATATTTTACGAGTAATTTTAATTATTTGCCCACTTCTGGAATAGGCATGATGACTGATTTTGAAAAATGGTCAGATTATGTTTGGAAGTATCTACTATTTCGAAAAAATATCTTATTTCAGCAGAAAAATAAGGTTTGGTCGATAAAATTGGCATTTGAAATTTAAATTTTAAAATTCACGCCCAAACGTTCGCCAGTGTCATGGCGTCGTTTGTGACGTCACTTTTGCTTTTACCAATGTACTCTGTGCAGTGAGCAGTAAACAATAGTGTGATTGTCAAAGCTCGAAAACAAACAATTGTGACGTCATTCGCTTCTTGGTGTTTTATCCAATATGGCGGATTGCTGTATTTTATAGTTTTATTTTATCATAATAAATAGCAATCTTACTCGAAATAGAAAGATAAATACGTTTTTTATAATCCATGAATCCTATTTCATTAGATAAATTCATAATTTCATTGATTCTTGGTTACTGTCATCATGCCTATTATGCTTACATTACCTAAAACCAAATTATGCTAATCATTTGGAAAATAATTAAACTTACGAACCACAAACCTTCACTAATTAGTATTCATTAAAAAAGTTGTTCCGCGGGGCCCTCTCACCTGTCCGCAGTCTGGAGTCTGGACGGATAAGATAATCGTACTTACTTTCAATACTTTGTACTAATATCCGTCCATCTATAGGTAGGTACCTCCTAATATTAATAAACTTGCTGATGCCCGCGACTTCGTCCGCGTGGATTGAGGTTTTCGGTTCCCGCACTCCGGAACTCTTTAATTTTCCGGGATAAAAAGTAGCCGTTGTCTCTCTCCTCAACTATGCCCATGAAAAAAAAACCGGCCAAGTGCGAGTCGGACTCGCGCACCGAGGGTTCCGTACTCAAGAAGTAGGTATAATTACCTTTGTTAATGAACCGCAAAACTAACTTTGTTTGTAGAGGTTTACTGTTAATATCAAAAAATTACGTTTGTTGTATGGGAGCCCCCCTTTAATATTTACTTTATTGATATTTAATTATTTATTTTGAAAGGTAATATACAAGTTAATATTCTGTGAAAATTTGAACCGTCTACCTGTTACCGTTTTTAATATTGAGCAAAAAAATACGAAAAAAACACGTTTATTGTATGGGGACCCCCCTTAATATATATGTTTTTTTAATTTTTAGTATTTGTTGTTATAGCGGCAACGGAAATACATCATTTGTGAAAATTTCAGCTTTCTAGCTATCACGGTCTATGAGATACAGCCTGGAGACAGACAGACAGACAGCGGAGTCTTAGTAATAGGGTCCCGTTTTTACCCTTTGGGTACGGAACCCTAAAAAACATTATTTATTTATTTTGCATTTGATTCAACCATTTTCTTGTTGACCACATTTAGGATATCATATTCGAATAACTTTCCTGTTACAAAGACGCTTCGAGCCTGTTCGACGTCGGCCGAGCGTCGTATTGGACCGAATAGAAGCACTTTATTATGCAGTCGAAATCACGTGTTTGTCCACAAACACACGCTGGCTAAATGCTGTTTTAAAGCGTTCCTTATTGGTGGCGTAGGTTTAGTTTTTCCTTTGTTGTGTAAAACAATATTTATAAATTTTTATATTACAATGTATGATGATCTACGGTGTCGACTGTCGACCGACGGAGCTGCGTCGCAACTCGCAGATTACAAACAATATGCTATCTAATATTGAAGTTACGAGTAAGTATGTGCCAATGTACCTAACTGCTCGACGTTGGCGTTGTTTTGTCCGTTTTGATTTATAAATATATTTTCCTTCTCGACTTTTGAGTTGTACGTATTGCACATTTTTATTTTATTTCTATTTTTGAAGCGTTAGCGTAGGTATGTTAATCTTCATGGCCATAGTACAGTGAGTTCGAACCGAATGGCAAGGGTCGCCATCTAAGGTTGGTTGGACCAGGTGGTGAAATGAGTACACGACTCGAGTGTTGGTAACGAACTGTTTTATTAGAATCGACTTATAACTAGGTACATGCATGTGCTATAAGATATAATAATTCTAAAGGTACATTATAAGGCTTTTTATCCCGCAAAATTAAACAGTTCCCGACTGAGCTTTTCCATCGGCCCAGTTTACCTCAAGCCTGTTCCCGGGCACGCGGCGGGCTCGTGCGGCGTGCGGCGTGCGGCGTGCGGCGTGCGGCGTGCGGCGTGCGGCGTGCGGCGTGCGTCGCTCTCCCACTCCCAGTCGCGGTCGGCGGCGGACATTTGTTTATTGCTTCCTTATTACCTATCGATATCGTGATAAGTATTATTTCAGCATACCTATTAATTTTGCACGCGGTGTTCTTGTTGTAAATGTATATATAAAAAATCGTTTGTCCTGGCTGACTGACTCTTTTATCGACGTACCTACAGCCTAAACTGCTGGCGTTACAAACTTGAAATTTTAACGCTAAGTTTATTTTGTGACGTAATCACTCACTAAGGAAGGGATTTTCGAAATTCCACCCCAAGGGGGGGTTAAGGATGCTTCTTCGAAATGTTGTAAAAAGCGTGTCCCAAGCTGGAGAACGTACCTTAAAACTAACTCAGGCTTATGTAATTTTTTTTGTAGACACTAGATAGTGTCTTCTATATCATCCATCAAGAAAAAGAAGATAAAAGAGGTGAGATCCATCTTTAAAAAAATCTTAAACCTCAAATTTCTCACTACCATGACTGTCCCAATGCCTAAGTTGTTGGGAACATTATTTTTTTTCTCAAAAACTATCGATTAAAAAAAAAATAAAAAAAATATATATTGTTAATAAATAATAAACCTATAAAATTGAATGTAACATGTAACAAAATAACGAAAAATGAAAAAATTACGAGATACTAAAGTCTGTCCCACGACTTTTTCCTAATTTACGTGACATGTGATACGTGACGTGTGATTACGTGCAGTACATATGATAATATATGTACTGCATCCATCATGATAGCATTAATACGTAAGGCTTTTGTGTTTGAAGAACTTATTGTAACAGGTTAAGCGCATGTCTAAGCGTTTTGAAGGTATTGGGAAATAATGTTGTTATTCTGCACTTTATCAACTTTCCTATCTAATTCATAAAAAATCACCACTTTTAAAATACACGTTATATTTTCTTGTTATTTTTTCTTATGATGTAAAACGTGTTTTTAATTCACATAAATAGCCTACAAAATTTAAAATAAATCTGTTAATTTTTAAATAATTTAAAATGGCGAAATTATCATTACCATGATTCTAATTACCACAATTACCATGACCATTTTGAATTATTTTAAAACTAAATCAAAGATATTTCTGAAATTTCTTTATTTTTAGGAAAGCTTTTAATTATTATAAGCTTAAATAATTATTTGCAATATATTTAGACGTTAAAAAAATTAAAATGAATGAAATTTAAAATAGTTTATAAAAATGGCATTAAGACACAAATAAAAGCATTTTATAATAAAATTAAGAATATTTTGGGCATAGTATTTATAAATAACTGGCAAATAATATACATTATACTAAAAATAATTGAAAAACATAAAATTTAGGCTGAAATAACTATATTAATACAATAAATTCAGTTAAATATCAGTAAAAATTAGAAAATTATAGATTAAAAATATAATTCTTAATTTTATAAATATTAAAAATATTTTAAAATTTGCTCTGAAGTAATACCTAGTGAATGCAAAAAGTTGCATCAAAATCCATTCAGTAGTTTTTGATAAAACATCAAAAGAGTAAATAGAATAAATGGAACGTCAACAGCAGTCCACTTGGTGCATGCCATGAATCTGTTTTGACTTTTGAGATATAATAATATGATGAAAAAACCAGACAAGGACTTATTAAGTAGTTAATATGTATCCTAGTCATCAACTGATGACGTCCACTGCTGGTCTGGCTGTCCACACATAACCCTTTTATAAGGACTTCTGAGCCTTGGTCTTGCGCTGAATCTAGCGGATCCCTGCGACTCGCTACATGTCATCCATCCATGTTGTGAGGGAGCAGTCCAGCACCTTGGGACCCCCAACCTTTATTGGTTCTTCGAACTATCGAAGTCGAAAAATACATCTCCAAGCTTTTTGAACGCTGCCCAGTCCCAGTCGAGTCGGATTCAGCTGGAAACTTATTTTTCAAAATTTGACCTACATAGTTGAACCGCGTGTCCAAGGTATACAAAATATTACAAAAGGGTCTCAATGATTTCTAGGTGGACTGATACGTGAGTATTAGGCATGATTTTGTCTTTCTGATGTTAATTTTTCAGCCCTCCTCGTTGCGGTTGGATTGGTATCATAGTCTGGTCCAGTATTATGCACTGACAAGATTGCGTTGGGAACTCTGCAACGATTTTAAAAGGTTCCAGTTTCCAATCATATTGTCCACAAACGCTAAGCAACGTAGCCTGGGTCCTACTCGGTCTTCCGTATCTTCAGCAGCGTATGGATCTTGTATCGGGTCATTCAGAATTCGACTTGTAAGTGAGATTTATAATTTCCTCTCGAGAACAATTATTTATAATAAGCATTGCTCAACGACAAGATGGGACAAGCAAGAATAAAATTCTTCAATTGAAAAATTGATAATTTTGAAGAACAGGCCCCCAATTATGTAAGAATTTTCGATCAAATCGTCTAAGTTCGGCTTTAAAGTAAAATAAACCATAAAGCATTAAAGATTGCACAAGCATTTAATGAACATTTTTTAAATCGAAAAGCGTTATCATCGAATAATAAAAGACCAAGGACTAATTGGAACAAGCCTAACTCAATTTTTTTGAAACCATCTTCATCATCTCAAATAAACAATATCATAAAATCACTAAATAATACAAATAGCACTGGGTTTGATGAAATAAGTACCAAAGCCGTAAAGTATGTATCTGACATAATATCGCCAGTTTTAAGCTATATTACAAATCTATGCATAGAGGACGGTATATATCCAGAGAAGTTAAAAATTTCCATCGTAAAGCCACTATTCAAAAAACAAGATAAGGAGGACATGGATTGCTATCGACCAGTGTCACTTATACCAATTTTTTCTAAAATAATAGAAAAATATATTTTTAATAACTTAAATGATTATTTTGAAAATAATGGAATACTGGTTGACCAGCAAAAAGGCTTTAGGAAAAACAAATCGATTAATTTGGCAATATACCATTTTTTGAAGGGGGTCATGACAAATGTTGACAAAAAAAAGCATGTATGTGTGCTTTATATGGACCTCACTAAGGCATTTGACTACGTGGACCATAAAATATTAATTGATAAGCTAAGCGTGTATGGAGTTAGAGGAAACACTTTATCACTTATAAAATCGTATTTAACGGGGAGGCAACAAATGACCCAAATTACGAGAGTAGCATGCAATGACAAAACAGAAACAGCATATATATCAGAGTCAAAAACCGTAACCACTGGAGTACCGCAGGGAAGTATATTAGGTCCATTGCTTTTCCTAACATATGTAAATGATTTTCCCGCGGTAACCGACCATCAGATGATTTTATTTGCTGACGACAGCACAGTTATATTTATAGGTGACAGTTTGAATTCATTCCAGGATGACATTAATAGTACTGTTGAAAATATCATAAACTGGTTGACATGCAACAATTTAATTATAAATCTGGATAAAACTAAAATAATGACATTTGTAAATAGACGTAATAAAATAACATTGGACATTAATTATTTAGGTAAAAAAATATCAGAAATAAAAAACACAAAATTTTTAGGCTTATATATTGACGACTGTTTAAATTGGAAAAACCATATTGACAATTTATGTATGAAGCTAAATAGATTCTCTTTTGCATTGTACATGCTCTCTAAAGTTGTAAACCAGTCAGCAGTGTTAATAGCTTTCAACGCATATGTAACAGCTAATATTAGATACGGAATCATATTTTGGGGAAATTCAACCGACAAGGATAGAGTTTTTAAATGTCAAAAGAAATGTGTAAGAGCCATAAGCCATTTGAGCCCCACTGATTCGTGTAAACCATATTTCGATAAATTTAAAATACTCACCTGTCCATGCTTGTATATATATGAAGTGCTAGTATTCATTAAAACAAATTATCAACTGTTTAGATACTCTGAAAATGAACGCAGAAAGAATAAACTGTGCTTTACACAGCATGCAACATCATTTTATGGTAATAGTTTCTTTAATATGGCACCTCAATTATATAATAAACTACCAGCATCTTTGGCTGACCGAAATCTAAATATCCTAACATTTAAACAAAAAATTAAAGAATTTTTGCTGAAGAAAAGATATTATACAATTAAGGAGTATTTAACAGACACAAATATATGAATAGTATGGACATTTATAAAACATTAGTAAAATAAAGCTGACGGTATTGAATATAATAGGTACAAGGAATTAAATAAAAATAAAAAAAAATATATATAGGTAGTCTGATATAAAATTGTATAGAATAATAAATATAGTATAATTTAATTGATAATAAGAATTAAATGATGTTTAGAATAAGTATTTAGGTATTATTATTATATAATTTTTGCATGCCAATACACGGCAGATTGTAGTTCAAATTAATATTAATAATGTAACACCAATTGTACTACGCAATCTATGCAAATAAATGATTTGATTTGATTTGATTTGATAAAAGCATTTAATTAGAGCTCAATTTCATGTATCCATTCTCATATGTTTAGATATGTACGATACCCTAAACGTATAACAATGGATACACGAAATTGAGCTCTAATTCAATGCTGTTATGGTTTATTTTACTTTGAAGCCGAACTTAGACGATTTGATCGGCAATCCTTATATGATTGCACCGCTAAACACGCACACTCTTGTACGTCTGGCATTATGGCCGGCGAATTTACCGGTTTTTGACTAGATTTTGTCAGTTTTGGGTGATCAGGTCAATGCTGCCTATGGAACCTCTAACTATATCTTCATCAAGATTTTATACCTCATCATAGCACTTTTCCCTTCTCCCAAGATCTTAGATTTACTATGATGAAGGATACTGTCACACTCAGTTTTCAGTGGCATCAGGTAGCTTTGTTGGAGAGACAGAACACAGAACTCTCGGGATCATTACTGATCTCGTATTCCGATAGATGGTATCTTTTATACGCCTGGTATGAACGTTTCATAATTATTACGTTTGTGTTTGGATCTGCCAATTAATCTTTTGCTAGGTAATTGTAAAGACTTTGCAGTTCAAGTTGAAAGTTTTAGGGGGTTTGAACGAGAAGGTCGGGGACCTGAAGAGCCTGAAGGCTGAAGGAAAGGACGAGGCTGGGTCACCAGCCTCGTCCTTTTATGGTGCCAGCCAGCCAGAATTTTATGGTGAAAAGTCTTGGTCAATTCATCTTTCTCTTATTCACCCAGGTAAATTTACTGTTTGTCCACTTATTAAGCTTCTTCAAGAATTCAGCTAATTGTCATTATAGGAGGTTAGTTTTGCACGTCTCAGCCCATAAAAATAAATTTTTGTTTTATAAAGATCCTATATCTCAGCGATGATCATGATCTGAATGAATTTGTGGGTTAGTAACTTCTTGAATGAGTGCAAAGATCTTAGATCCTCGATTTAGTTCTATGGATTTCTAGAATTTCTCATCACCATGTCTATACTAAATTACCATAACCTTAATCCTAATCACCATACACCAAACCTCATTACCAAATCATAATTTATCACTACCATGCACACCATAATTACCAAACACGCTATTTCTCCAAGAAAACTAGGTTCTGACGCGGGCCTTCCTCATCACTGTGTTACATGAAGGTACCCCTTTGTCAAAGCATACTTAAAAAATCAAAAACTCAAAAAAAAAAATTTTTTTTCGCCACTCGATTTTTACCTCATTTCAGAGAAGTGCCCTTAAATAGGAGTGAAAGTTTGTAATATTCCATAATTTTAAGTTATATCAACGAAACTTGGTATTTTGACTTTCGGTCACCTACTGATACTGATACTGTTAGCGCGGAAATCGCGTATTTTGCGATTTTCTTCGGTTCTGCAGGCTGGGGCGACTCGATCGCGCGATGGCAAGTTGCACGCGTCTCGGCGAGACCTATCGGATGCGCGACGAGCGAGTAAAATCAGGTTTTCTTAGCGAACAAAACCCTGGAAAAACTGATTTTCCTATACGACTTTTTTGAATGGCGACGCGCGTGCGTCCCTCAGATGGTAGATTCTATACCGAGCAGAGGCGAAGAAAAGCGCGAAAAGCGATTTTGGCAGTGAAAAACTAGGGAAAATGGTGTGTCGAGACTGAATTTATACCTATATGAAATACCGATGAGTGAGGCTCAGTTTTTTTTTTAAATCTCTACGTCCTCCAACACGATTGGAGCCTGTGCTAACTGCCGTCCTTTCCAGTTCTCGCATTTATTCTTCATACTATTTTTTCTATCGTTCGTCATCTTTTGGATCACTGTGGGTGGGTTTCCACATAAAGAACCTCTCTAAAATAGAGTAAAATGTTCTTTATTCAAATAAGAGAATAAGAGATGTGAACAGGGCTGCATGTTCTTTTATTTTTTGATATAATATTTTATACATTTTGTTGTTTTATTCTATGGTTACTTGCTTTTAACCGTCTTTCAAAAAACGAGGAGGTTTTTAATTCGGCGCGTATTTTTTTATGTATGTCGATGCATTTCTCCGCGGTTTCTGAACCGATTTGAATGGAGAAAGTTCTCGAGGTGTTCCATAAAACATTCTGACTCGAAATCCTCAACCCTGATACTAAAAAGTTAAAAATAAAAATTCTTTCCAAAAAACCGACTTCCAAAGCCGGTTTTTGGAAAGAATTTTTATTAGTGTATAATTAGAATCTTAGTCTATTTCGTCGCCGTCGTCACCTAGCATTTCCCTTCGCTTCACTGCGTCACGTGACGACACGGAGGGGCTATAGACGTTTGTTTAAAGCGAAGCATCTCCCTGGTTGATCCTGCCAGTACTTTAAAAATGCTTATCTCGAAGATAAAGCCATGCGGCCTGTCTCAGTGCAAGCAATATTAAGGCGACACCGCGAATATCTCAGTTATGTTTCCTTAGATCTTACTCAGTTACTTGGTTAAATCAATGGTTGGCAATCAGAACTCTGACCAGTGATGGGACGAGCGCTTTTATTAGATCGAAACCAATCGACGGAGGGCCTCGCGTCCAAAGTCGTTACTTTTGATGAATCTGGATAACTTTTGCCGATCGCACGGTCCAGTACCGGCGACGCATCTTTCAAATATCTGCCTTATCAACTTTCGATAATAGTTTCTGCGACTGCGTTGCATTTGTGCGCCGCAATGTCAGTGGGTTCTACATAAACGAGGAATTCCTAGTAAGCTCGCGTTGAATCTTACGTCCCTGACCCTTTGTACACACCGCCCGTCACTACTACCGATTGAACGATTGAGTGAGGTCTTCGGACCGACACGCGGGGGCTTCACGGCCGTCGGCTGCATTTACATACTACTATTAATTATGGATCAAAGACATTAATAAATACAGTAGATGCATTTTATAGTTATAATTTATTAACGATTTTTGAACATGAAATATTGTTATAATGTGATCACTTCTCTCCCGATTTTGCGTATACCCATTGTATGTAACTAGGTAAATATTTACATATAGAAGTCAAAAATTTTTAAAATAGTTTATGCACCATACGATATGAAACTTGACACTAGTAGATCACAACGAGGAAGATTTACCAATTAAAAAAAAAACGATAACAATATTTAATTTTCAAGAAAACACATTATTTCTGTACCTATACATTATAAATGAGTTTTCCCCCAAAACTGCCCGATTTAAAAACCTGAATAGATCAACAGTATGAAAAGGGGAAAGATATTTATGAAAAAAACAAAAACTAAGTGTAAAACTCGAATAATTAATGAGATATGAGTGACCAATATAACGTGTAACTCATTTCATGCAAAATACACCGATAAAACGGCAAAGTTAAGTTTGTAAACGTGGTGACATAATGTAACCGTTAGGTTAGGACGAGTTAGGTTAGGACGAGTTAGGTTAGGACGAGTTAGGTTAGGACGAGTTAGGTTAGGACGAGTTAGGTTAGGACGAGTTAGGTTAGGACGAGTTAGGTTAGGACGAGTTAGGTTAGGACGAGTTAGGTTAGGACGAGTTAGGTTAGGACGAGTTAGGTTAGGACGAGTTAGGTTAGGACGAGTTAGGTTAGGACGAGTTAGGTTAGGACGAGTTAGGTTAGGACGAGTTAGGTTAGGACGAGTTAGGTTAGGACGAGTTAGGTTAGGACGAGTTAGGTTAGGACGAGTTAGGTTAGGACGAGTTAGGTTAGGACGAGTTAGGTTAGGACGAGTTAGGTTAGGACGAGTTAGGTTAGGACGAGTTAGGTTAGGACGAGTTAGGTTAGGACGAGTTAGGTTAGGACGAGTTAGGTTAGGACGAGTTAGGTTAGGACGAGTTAGGTTAGGACGAGTTAGGTTAGGACGAGTTAGGTTAGGACGAGTTAGGTTAGGACGAGTTAGGTTAGGACGAGTTAGGTTAGGACGAGTTAGGTTAGGACGAGTTAGGTTAGGACGAGTTAGGTTAGGACGAGTTAGGTTAGGACGAGTTAGGTTAGGACGAGTTAGGTTAGGACGAGTTAGGTTAGGACGAGTTAGGTTAGGACGAGTTAGGTTAGGACGAGTTAGGTTAGGACGAGTTAGGTTAGGACGAGTTAGGTTAGGACGAGTTAGGTTAGGACGAGTTAGGTTAGGACGAGTTAGGTTAGGACGAGTTAGGTTAGGACGAGTTAGGTTAGGACGAGTTAGGTTAGGACGAGTTAGGTTAGGACGAGTTAGGTTAGGACGAGTTAGGTTAGGACGAGTTAGGTTAGGACGAGTTAGGTTAGGACGAGTTAGGTTAGGACGAGTTAGGTTAGGACGAGTTAGGTTAGGACGAGTTAGGTTAGGACGAGTTAGGTTAGGACGAGTTAGGTTAGGACGAGTTAGGTTAGGACGAGTTAGGTTAGGACGAGTTAGGTTAGGACGAGTTAGGTTAGGACGAGTTAGGTTAGGACGAGTTAGGTTAGGACGAGTTAGGTTAGGACGAGTTAGGTTAGGACGAGTTAGGTTAGGACGAGTTAGGTTAGGACGAGTTAGGTTAGGACGAGTTAGGTTAGGACGAGTTAGGTTAGGACGAGTTAGGTTAGGACGAGTTAGGTTAGGACGAGTTAGGTTAGGACGAGTTAGGTTAGGACGAGTTAGGTTAGGACGAGTTAGGTTAGGACGAGTTAGGTTAGGACGAGTTAGGTTAGGACGAGTTAGGTTAGGACGAGTTAGGTTAGGACGAGTTAGGTTAGGACGAGTTAGGTTAGGACGAGTTAGGTTAGGACGAGTTAGGTTAGGACGAGTTAGGTTAGGACGAGTTAGGTTAGGACGAGTTAGGTTAGGACGAGTTAGGTTAGGACGAGTTAGGTTAGGACGAGTTAGGTTAGGACGAGTTAGGTTAGGACGAGTTAGGTTAGGACGAGTTAGGTTAGGACGAGTTAGGTTAGGACGAGTTAGGTTAGGACGAGTTAGGTTAGGACGAGTTAGGTTAGGACGAGTTAGGTTAGGACGAGTTAGGTTAGGACGAGTTAGGTTAGGACGAGTTAGGTTAGGACGAGTTAGGTTAGGACGAGTTAGGTTAGGACGAGTTTTTTTTTTTTTTTTTTTTTTTTTTAAATTTATAAGAACTCCTCTGATATGGCAGTCAGAGACCTTTTATACTGATTACAGATAAACACCGGTTAGATTTGAAGATTTTAAGTTTATAGTTCATTTTAAAGATTTGTTATGTATACAACTAATCTATATTAGTTCATATATTCTTATAATATATAGTAAATATAAGTATGCTGTACACACAATGATTTTATTTTCATTTAGTCATGGTTTTTTATAATTACGTTTTATTTCTGGCTATTGTTTTATTGACAACGTTAATAGCAAATTTCAAAAACGGTTTCCTTGTTTTCTCGTTCTGAAGGATATCCGGTAGGGAGCTCTTACACAGTTTTAATTGCATTTCTTGTTGCAGATTTTCCCGTGCTGCGCTGTGTTGTGGACAGTCGATAAGCAAGTGAAGGACCGTCTCTTCAACGTTCGGGTCGCATATGCAACATGGGTCTTCTTTGCACTTAAACCTGTGTAAGTACTCTGAAAAACCACCGTGTCCCGTCATTATCTGGACCATTACCGGCGTTAAATCAATCTTTTTTAATAATTGGTAGGCATGGTTAATCGACGGCAGAAAGACTTTTGTAACCGATGCTGTTTGTCCCGTTACATATCTCTTATTCCATTCATTAAGGGTGTCCTGCCTTATGCTTCTCTTAATGAATGATACTGGGCATTTGTCGTAGTTTGGTTTTGTTTTCAGCCGTTTCGCCGCCTCTTTGGCCAGAACGTCCGCTCGTTCATTGCCCTTAGTTCCGACATGAGCCCTTATCCAGAACAGTCTGACGGTGTTCCCAGTTTCTTTTGCCAACATTAAGTTTTTTCTTATCTCAAAGGCTAAGGGATGAAACGTACCCGGATGTCGTATGCTCTCTAAGGCTGATCTCGAGTCGCTGTATATATTCACGGATGGTTTTTTGCTTTTTTGAGCATATTCGGTCGCCTTGTAAAGTGCGTAGAGTTCGGCCTGAAATACCGTGCAGTAATACTCTAAGAGATATTTGCTACTCTGTATTTCGTTTTCGCCTTCCCAGCATGACAAAGCTGCACCCACTTTGCTATCAATCTTGCTACCATCCGTGAATATATTCAGTCCAGTTATGTTATTCTCCTCCACCATTTCTGTATCCAGATTCTCGAGGCAGGTGAACTCTTCGATTCTCTCTCTGGATGGATGCAAAGCCTTCAAGAAAGAGAGCTTGGACTCCACCTCTCTATCTCCTAAAATCATTTGCGATTTGCCTCTTTTTGCCTCGTACAGTTTTTTGACCTCAAGGGCTCTCAGATCAAGCGGTACAGTACCAGTAAGGACTATCGCCGCGTTTAGAGATACTGTACGGTAGGCCTTGCACATTTTTTGTGCAAAACCTCGCTGCACTGTATTCAGGTATTTTTGCACCATGATCTTCTTCGCCGCAGGAGCCCAGACATTTGCCGCGTATAGGATGATAGGTTCGATCACAGCAGTGTACATTATCCGGATGATCTCCGTGGACAGCCCCCAGTTAATTTTTGCTGAACGTGCTAGTGGTTTGTATATTTGTAAGGCTTTATTGCAAATGTATTCGATATGGCTATTGAAAGTTAATTTACTATCTAGTATTAATCCTAAAATTTTGAATTTGTCAACCAGTTGAATCTGAGTGCCTCCCATGTGTAAGCGAGGGGTGTCGTATTTTAGCTTATTGGTTATCACCATAGCACTTGTTTTATGCGGTGCAAACTTCAGTTTATTAGCGACTCCCCACTCATACACACGGTTGAGTACCCTGTTTGCTTTTTCTTCAATTATTTGAGCTGAACCACCGGAGAATACCAGGACAATGTCGTCCGCGAACGCCTGGCAGTGCACTTTATTTTCCTCGATTTCGTCCAGAAGGGGATCCAAAAGGATGTTCCAGAACGTAGGCCCAGCAATTGAGCCCTGGACACATCCCTTCGTTGTGGAGACCAGGCATTCATTATCTGCGTAACGGACGTTGACTTTCCTATTTTTCAGGTAACTATCTATTATCAGTGTTAGATTTCTGGGGCATTTTTTATCTAACAGCCGGCACTTAATCGCGGGCCACCATGCACTATCGAAGGCCCCCTCTATGTCAAGTGATACGACCACATTGATCAATTTATTATCAAGATTTTGTCGTATATGCTGTGTTAAGTCATAGAGGGAGTCCTCGGTACTACGCTGGGGCACGAATCCGTACTGCCTCGGATTTGCTTTTGGCAACAGATGCCATCGAACCCTCCTTACTATCATTTTCTCCAGAATCTTTCCCAGAACCGGCAACAGTCCTATTGGTCTATACGACTTTACTTGGCTGTAGTCAGATTTACCGGGCTTCCTTAGAACTATTACCGTTGCCTGTTTCCAGAGTTCTGGAAAGCACGATATTTCGAGGCATCTGTTGACAATTGCCAAAAATGTGTCTATGTCGGTATTAATTGCTTCCGCACAGATATCGGCTGTAAGTCCATCACTTCCCGGCGCCTTTTTTGGGTTAAAAGTTTTGATAACATAATTTAGTTCCTCTCTCGTAAAGGGAGGGTCGCAAATTTCATTTTCCATTTGTTCCATTATACTTTTGGCTTTGTCTCGTGTTTTCCTGTGATCGGAATTATCATCAGATTCCAAGTCCTCGGGAAAGAAAGTGCTGGCCAATAAGTTTGTGGACTCTGCTGGACTAAGAGCGGTTCCTTCCTTTACGAGAGGTTGATCTTCTGATTTCTTAGAAGTACTTCTTATAACCCTATAGATGCCGTCCCACATACTTTCACGATCTTGGGCGTTGCAAAAATCTTTCCAGCTGTTAACTTGTGCTGTTTCTGCTTCTAATATATATTTTTCTTTTATTTCCAGGTACTCGTCAACAACACGCTGTCTTCTGCACGGTGCGGCACACCTTATCCTACGCTTCTTTGTCATAACTTCTTTTTTGAGGTTTTCTAGCTCCGGTGTCCACCAAGGTAAGTTTATTTTAGTTTTCCTATTAATAAGTGGTATTGCTTTTTTGCATGCTTCCGTGGTTAGGACGAGTTAGGTTAGGACGAGTTAGGTTAGGACGAGTTAGGTTAGGACGAGTTAGGTTAGGACGAGTTAGGTTAGGACGAGTTAGGTTAGGACGAGTTAGGTTAGGACGAGTTTTTTTTTTTTTTTGTTTTATACAGTTGTTATCTCCGACGGAGGACGGAGGTATTTTTATCATTTGTTTTTATTAAGCAAGTTATTTAATAAGTATCTTTTACGGTTGTGAATTTTGTATAATCTATGCATATTGCATACTGAATAATTTTTATTTCTGTAAGTCAATATATCCTCTTAATATATAAAATACATGAAATCTTTATTATCTTAAGCAATATACTTATTTTATACTAATTAATCTTTTATTTATTTCTCTTTATTACTTTCCCCACTATCTTTTTACAATAATCTAAAAATATTTCCCTGTCGCTTCTGCTTTCCATTATTTGGGTGAAGTTTTCTACTATAATTTTCCTATCTATTCTTATTTCTGTTTCAAGTCTTTCCCTAGCGTGTATTGGGCATTCAACCAGGATGTGGATGACGGACTCTTGTACGCCAGGTTCGCATAGGCACGATGGGTCCTCTTTGCACTTGAACCGGTGCAAGTACTCTGAGAACCCACCGTGCCCGGTCAACACCTGGGTTATCACCGAGGTAAGCTCTATTTGCTTGATGATTTTATAGCAACGCACCGCATCCGGAAAGAATAGCTTCGTGGTTGCCGCTGTCTCACCCGACCCGTACCTTTGGCTCCACACATCCAGCGCTTCCATACGGAGCTGTCGCTTTATGTACGAAGCCGGACACAAGTCGTAGTCGGGCTTCCTTTTGAGAGTAAGGGCCGCCTCTTTAGCCAACACATCTGCCCGTTCGTTGCCCTCCATTCCTGCGTGGGCTTTTATCCAGAATAACGACACATCTTTATTCTGGCTTCGACATACCTTCAGGTTGTCTCTTATTTGTACCACTAGCGGATGGAGGGACCCCTGGCCTACTATTGACTCGAGCGACGACCTCGAGTCCGTAAATATGCCAAAGGACTTTTCGGAGCTATTGAGAATCAGAGAGGTTGCCCTGCACACGGCCAGCAGTTCCGCCTGATACACCGTACAGTACGAATCGAGCTTGAGTTTGAGGGTTTTGGTTTCGACATCGCCCTCCCACAGAGAGAGCGCTGCCCCAACCTTGCCCTCAATTTTGCTTCCGTCCGTAAAGATACGCACTGTCTGGATATTGTGACGGCTCAGTTGTTCTGCGTCAGATATTTCCGTGAACTGCAAGGCCATGTTTTCCGCCGGATGGTTCAGTTTGGCGAATTGTTCCTTTCTCTCTATCTCCCTGTCCCCAAGCACTGACTGAACTACTCCTCTTTTCGCTTCAAACAAGGCGGCTGCTTCTTGAACTCTGAGGTCAAGGGGCAGCAGTCCAGCCAGCGCCAGCGCAGAGTTCAGGGAGACAGTTCTATAGGCTTTCGTAATTTTTTGGGCAAATCCTCTCTGAATCGCATTGAGTTGGTTGCGTACCCCTAACTTTTTGGCGGCAGGCGCCCACGCACTTGCGGCGTAGAGGACGACAGGTTCCACCACGGCTGTATATATGGTCCTTATAACCTCGGGATGGAGGCCCCAACTGATCTTGGCGGCTCTAGACAGTTGCTTATAGATGTTTTGGACCTTTTTGCATGTATTTGCGACGTGACTATTGAAGGTCAGCTTATCGTCTATCGTGAACCCCAGGATTTTCATTTCGCGAGACGTGCCAATGTCGACCCCACCCATGGACAGGAGTGGCGAGTCGTACTTCAACTTTTTGGTAATTACCATTGCCTTGGTCTTGTGTGGCGCAAATCGTAACTTGTTTCTGACTCCCCACTCCCGCACAAAGGAGAGCGCGGCATTGGCCTGTCTTTGTACCTCCATCCCTGTATCGCCATCAAAGACGAGGACGACGTCGTCGGCAAATGCCTGACAGTAGTCGCCTCGTTTCTCGAGCCCTTTCAAGAGGGGATCTAATAAAAGATTCCAGAGAATCGGTCCGCCTATCGAGCCCTGCACACACCCCTTTGTGGTGCTCTTCACGTGCTCGGTTCCTGCGTACCGCACCCTCACCTTCCTACCCTGGAGGTAACTGTCGATGACTCGTCGTATGTTAACTGGGCAGTTTTCCTCAGCCAGCCTAAGCTTAATAGCAGGCCACCATGCACTATCGAAGGCCCCCTCTATGTCCAGAGATATCACCGTAATGAGTTTTTTCTGTTTTAGTTTACTCTTGATATACTGCATCAAGACATAGAGGGAGTCCTCGGTGCTTTTTTGGGGCATAAAGCCGTACTGGCGAGTACTGAGCCCAGGTAACACGTGCCATTTCATACGTGCGACGATCATCTTTTCCAGGGTCTTCCCTAAGACCGGCAACAACCCGATTGGGCGGTAGGCTTTTGGGTTGGTATAATCGTCTCTTCCCGGTTTCTGGAGCACCACCACGGTCGCTTCTTTCCAAATAGTCGGGAAATGACCGATTTCCAGACATTTGTTGGCAAGTGCGAGAAACACTTCGGGGCTCTGGGCTATCGCATGCATGCAGATATCCGACGTGAATCCGTCAGAACCCGGGGCCTTTTTCGGGTTGAAACTCTCAATCGCACTTTTCACTTCGAACGAGGTAAACGGTGGATCAAGAACCTCACCTTGAGTCCAGTCGTTTATTTGCTTAGCTTCAACCCTCAATTTTTGATGTTCTGCATTGTCGTCGGCTTCCCGGTCTTCCGGGTAAAACGTCTCTGCCAGCATAGCGGCCGATTCCTCAGGATTATAAGTTTTCCCGTCCTTTACAAGGGGCAAATCCTCTTTCCTCTTGATCGTTCTTCCTATAACCCGGTAGATTCCGTCCCACACTCCTTCCCTATCCTGCTTCTCACAAAAACCCTTCCAACTATCTATCTGGGCTCTTATGGCTGTGTACTCATACGTTTCTTTTGCTTGCAGGTACTCATCTACGACCTTCTTCCTTCGGACCGGGGCAGCGCATCGGATTCGACGCTTCTTTGTGGCGACTTCCCGTTTCAACGCGGTAAGTTCCTCATTCCACCAAGGTAAGTTGACAGTTTCCTTTACTTTCTTAATTGGTATAGTTTCCATGCATGTTTTATTTATTATTTCCGTGTATTTTTCTACCATATTATCTATTTCACTTTTCCTGTTAATTGGTTCTATTTCTGCTATGTTAATATTATTTTGCTGCAATAATTGTGCGAGTTTCTCACGAAACTCGCCCCAATTTGCTTTCTTCGTGTTATATTTTCTTGTAGTTCTGTTTATAGTTGTTGCTTCGGCCTTTGTCAACATTACCTTGAATTTGATCAAATTGTGATCGGAACTCGTCGCACCAACGTCCACTTCCCAGTCCTCCACTAAACCAAGAAGGTCTTCAGAACACGTCGTGATGTCAACGAAGCTGGTGTATTGCTTGTTTCCCCTTATCGTGTCAAATGTCGGAGTCTTGCCGTCGTTGAGCACCTGCAGGCCCATTTCATCGAGCGCCCCCGCGGTTTCCTGCCCCCTGTGGTCTTCATACGGGCTTCCCCACCAGAAACTCTTTGCGTTACAGTCGCCGCCAACTATAATGGCTTTAGGCCCCAGTTTCTTGACCACCATTTCAAGGTGCTCCAGGTATGGCCCGATGGGCTGGTCGGGTTCAAAGTAGAAGGAGATCATGGTGATATCCCAGGCACTGCTTCGGATCCTTATCACCACAATGTTATTGGTGGTAAGTTTTGGGCACAGTATGGCGTCTATGTTATGGTCGAATACGGCTATGGCTGCTTTAACTGGCCCGTTTCCTTGATCAATGCTCTGGAATATCCTTGCCCCCCTGTATCCCTTCATACGTCCGACACCACCCACGTAGGGTTCCTGGAGCATCGCGACCGCGATGTTCTTGTTTTTCGCCTCCAGCATGAGTTCATCCGTGGCAAGTCGTTTCCTTTGAAGGTTGGCCTGAGCTATTCTATACGCTTTAGTTCCGGTGGAGTTGCCTGTGGTGCCCTTAGCAGTATGCTATACTGGCACGGGCCAATGCATCCCATTTGCGCCTAACGGGACACTCCTGGCTGAAAGCGTTATGTTCTATATGGTCTAGTTTAGCACTGACGCAGTTGCAACATTTGGGAGTCGCATTGGCCAGCCAGTCAGCGCATTCTGTTTTCATATGAGGTCCTCCGCAGTGGCTGCACTTGGTGACAGTCTCTTTGCAGAACCGTCGGCCGTGTCCGTAGCCGAGGCAGAGCGAGCATTGCACTAGCGGCGAGTAGTCGGCCACTCTGACTCTCTGCATGTCTATGTGAACGGCTTCCGCCTCGACCATGCGCTGCCACAGCTTGGGAGACACTCTTATGACCACATGGCTGGTGTGCGGGTTCCTGGTCTTACGTCTGAAGCGGATTTCTACTCGGTCATCTTTGCCGATCCCCTCGAATAGCCCCCGGTTTTGATTCCTCAAGGCGTTCATTATATCTTCGTCACTGTTGTATTGTAGAACGTCTTTGAGTATAAGAAGGGGGTCCTTGTTTTGAATGTCCTCCACATTCAGACGGTCGCTAGCAGATTTCAAACGCTCCTTTACTTTTTGCCTTTCCACTTCCGAACCACACCCCACTATCACTTTTCTGTCTCTTACCTTCCGTACCCTATCAATCTTAACCCAGCCATCCTTGGCTTTCACCGCTTCTCTTATCTGAGTCAATATTTCTTCTCCGGTCTCCGTCTCGTCTTTGGATGAGATCACAACCGAGTGAAGTGCGGCCGGCTCGGAGCTCCGCTTCCTAGTGCTGCTGGCCGCTACACTGGCATATGTGTGTGTCTTTTCCAAGAGCTCTTTTTGATTCTCTATCGCTTCTGTGAGTTTTTTCATTGCTTCGCCATTTTTAATAATGAACTGTTTATGTTCTTCCATCCTTCTAAAGAATTCGGCCTCTTCCTTCCCCTTTTCCTTTTTTCGTTCATCGTTATTTACAGCCGGCTTTTCCACTCCCTCTGGCTCTACATGCTTCCCCCCCTTTCCCCCAACTTCCTTAGTCAATTCGTACAACCTTTCAATTGCCTGGGTTACCCCAGCTTTTATACAAGCTTTTAAGTTGCGGGACTCGTCTAGCAACGTTTTTGCCCGGACGAGGCAGGCTTTCGCCTCTGTCCTTCGGCTGGCATATTTAACGGAGGAAGACCCAGACGTCGCCCCGTTTTCGTTGCTCCTTTGTCGGGTCCCTCGCGCGTTGGCAGGAGTTAGCGCGGTGGTGTCTTCTGTCCCTGGGGTCCCTTGTGTAGTTTCAGTTGAGGGTTCGTTTTCTGTCCCCATGTCTACGAAAAACGTTTCGGACATTCGCCTTTCGCTTCCCGCAGACATGGCGGCATCGACTTCCTTGGGGGGCGTTTTAAACATTGTCTTATTTAACTATCAATAATTTATTAAATGTACAATGTTTAATAAATAGTAAAAATAAATAATAATTAATTAAAAATTTGTTCTGGGAGTGTATAGGCTCCCAGGGTCAAAAGAGATGTGGGGTGGTGTATAGGTCCTCCCCACAGTCAAAGACAGTAATAATAATAAAACCGTTAATACTTATCTAACCTAACCTAAGTTATTGTCTTGGGAGTGTAAGTGGCTCCCAAGGTCAAACCTACAGTCTAAAAGTGGCGAGGAGGTGTATAAAGTCTCCCCCCGTCAGGTACAGTATTTCTGCGAACGCAGAATATCAAATTTTGGCTTTTTAGTATTTTAAAATTGGCCGGCTCTCCCTATGGGACTGCTCCCTGCCACCTGTATAACGACAAGTTCCCGTTTCGCGCGTTTTTCTTAGCGGAAAATCGCGGAAAACCGCTGGAAAATCGCGGAAAACCGCTGGAAATCGGCCGCGCGCACGAATGCTCGCTCGCAGGCTCTGCCTGGGCCGGGAAAAGTCGGAAATTTGAGAAAATTTGGTAATTTAAAATTTAGCCGAAATTTTTCTATGTCCAAATTTGGAAAAAATTTAATTTTTGTTTTTCTGTTGCAGGTCGACGGAGCCGGTGAAAAGCGACGCCCTGCGAAAATTTCACGCGAAAAATGTTGAAAATCGAGCGACGGCGCGAGACTTTCCTAAGTTTTCGTGTACCGATCGATGTTTTTGTATGGGGAACGCGAGGTATAAGGTAACCTCGGTGTCGAAATTTTCTAAGTCAATGACCACGTAAAAACGCGTTTTTCTTAGCGGAAAATCGC
>OZ009952.1:30687452-30697917 GCA_963932025.1 Erebia epiphron | reverse complement strand
AACCTAACCTAACCTAACCTAACCTAACCTAACCTAACCTAACCTAACCTAACCTAACCTAACCTAACCTAACCTAACCTAACCTAACCTAACCTAACCTAACCTAACCTAACCTAACCTAACCTAACCTAACCTAACCTAACCTAACCTAACCTAACCTAACCTAACCTAACCTAACCTAACCTAACCTAACCTAACCTAACCTAACCTAACCTAACCTAACCTAACCTAACCTAACCTAACCTAACCTAACCTAACCTAACCTAACCTAACCTAACCTAACCTAACCTAACCTAACCTAACCTAACCTAACCTAACCTAACCTAACCTAACCTAACCTAACCTAACCTAACCTAACCTAACCTAACCTAACCTAACCTAACCTAACCTAACCTAACCTAACCTAACCTAACCTAACCTAACCTAACCTAACCTAACCTAACCTAACCTCTAACCTAACCTAACCTAACCTAACCTAACCTAACCTAACCTAACCTAACCTAACCTAACCTAACCTAACCTAACCTAACCTAACCTAACCTAACCTAACCTAACCTAACCTAACCTAACCTAACCTAACCTAACCTAACCTAACCTAACCTAACCTAACCTAACCTAACCTAACCTAACCTAACCTAACCTAACCTAACCTAACCTAACCTAACCTAACCTAACCTAACCTAACCTAACCTAACCTAACCTAACCTAACCTAACCTAACCTAACCTAACCTAACCTAACCTAACCTAACCTAACCTAACCTAACCTAACCTAACCTAACCTAACCTAACCTAACCTAACCTAACCTAACCTAACCTAACCTAACCTAACCTAACCTAACCTAACCTAACCTAACCTAACCTAACCTAACCTAACCTAACCTAACCTAACCTAACCTAACCTAACCTAACCTAACCTAACCTAACCTAACCTAACCTAACCTAACCTAACCTAACCTAACCTAACCTAACCTAACCTAACCTAACCTAACCTAACCTAACCTAACCTAACCTAACCTAACCTAACCTAACCTAACCTAACCTAACCTAACCTAACCTAACCTAACCTAACCTAACCTAACCTAACCTAACCTAACCTAACCTAACCTAACCTAACCTAACCTAACCTAACCTAACCTAACCTAACCTAACCTAACCTAACCTAACCTAACCTAACCTAACCTAACCTAACCTAACCTAACCTAACCTAACCTAACCTAACCTAACCTAACCTAACCTAACCTAACCTAACCTAACCTAACCTAACCTAACCTAACCTAACCTAACCTAACCTAACCTAACCTAACCTAACCTAACCTAACCTAACCTAACCTAACCTAACCTAACCTAACCTAACCTAACCTAACCTAACCTAACCTAACCTAACCTAACCTAACCTAACCTAACCTAACCTAACCTAACCTAACCTAACCTAACCTAACCTAACCTAACCTAACCTAACCTAACCTAACCTAACCTAACCTAACCTAACCTAACCTAACCTAACCTAACCTAACCTAACCTAACCTAACCTAACCTAACCTAACCTAACCTAACCTAACCTAACCTAACCTAACCTAACCTAACCTAACCTAACCTAACCTAACCTAACCTAACCTAACCTAACCTAACCTAACCTAACCTAACCTAACCTAACCTAACCTAACCTAACCTAACCTAACCTAACCTAACCTAACCTAACCTAACCTAACCTAACCTAACCTAACCTAACCTAACCTAACCTAACCTAACCTAACCTAACCTAACCTAACCTAACCTAACCTAACCTAACCTAACCTAACCTAACCTAACCTAACCTAACCTAACCTAACCTAACCTAACCTAACCTAACCTAACCTAACCTAACCTAACCTAACCTAACCTAACCTAACCTAACCTAACCTAACCTAACCTAACCTAACCTAACCTAACCTAACCTAACCTAACCTAACCTAACCTAACCTAACCTAACCTAACCTAACCTAACCTAACCTAACCTAACCTAACCTAACCTAACCTAACCTAACCTAACCTAACCTAACCTAACCTAACCTAACCTAACCTAACCTAACCTAACCTAACCTAACCTAACCTAACCTAACCTAACCTAACCTAACCTAACCTAACCTAACCTAACCTAACCTAACCTAACCTAACCTAACCTAACCTAACCTAACCTAACCTAACCTAACCTAACCTAACCTAACCTAACCTAACCTAACCTAACCTAACCTAACCTAACCTAACCTAACCTAACCTAACCTAACCTAACCTAACCTAACCTAACCTAACCTAACCTAACCTAACCTAACCTAACCTAACCTAACCTAACCTAACCTAACCTAACCTAACCTAACCTAACCTAACCTAACCTAACCTAACCTAACCTAACCTAACCTAACCTAACCTAACCTAACCTAACCTAACCTAACCTAACCTAACCTAACCTAACCTAACCTAACCTAACCTAACCTAACCTAACCTAACCTAACCTAACCTAACCTAACCTAACCTAACCTAACCTAACCTAACCTAACCTAACCTAACCTAACCTAACCTAACCTAACCTAACCTAACCTAACCTAACCTAACCTAACCTAACCTAACCTAACCTAACCTAACCTAACCTAACCTAACCTAACCTAACCTAACCTAACCTAACCTAACCTAACCTAACCTAACCTAACCTAACCTAACCTAACCTAACCTAACCTAACCTAACCTAACCTAACCTAACCTAACCTAACCTAACCTAACCTAACCTAACCTAACCTAACCTAACCTAACCTAACCTAACCTAACCTAACCTAACCTAACCTAACCTAACCTAACCTAACCTAACCTAACCTAACCTAACCTAACCTAACCTAACCTAACCTAACCTAACCTAACCTAACCTAACCTAACCTAACCTAACCTAACCTAACCTAACCTAACCTAACCTAACCTAACCTAACCTAACCTAACCTAACCTAACCTAACCTAACCTAACCTAACCTAACCTAACCTAACCTAACCTAACCTAACCTAACCTAACCTAACCTAACCTAACCTAACCTAACCTAACCTAACCTAACCTAACCTAACCTAACCTAACCTAACCTAACCTAACCTAACCTAACCTAACCTAACCTAACCTAACCTAACCTAACCTAACCTAACCTAACCTAACCTAACCTAACCTAACCTAACCTAACCTAACCTAACCTAACCTAACCTAACCTAACCTAACCTAACCTAACCTAACCTAACCTAACCTAACCTAACCTAACCTAACCTAACCTAACCTAACCTAACCTAACCTAACCTAACCTAACCTAACCTAACCTAACCTAACCTAACCTAACCTAACCTAACCTAACCTAACCTAACCTAACCTAACCTAACCTAACCTAACCTAACCTAACCTAACCTAACCTAACCTAACCTAACCTAACCTAACCTAACCTAACCTAACCTAACCTAACCTAACCTAACCTAACCTAACCTAACCTAACCTAACCTAACCTAACCTAACCTAACCTAACCTAACCTAACCTAACCTAACCTAACCTAACCTAACCTAACCTAACCTAACCTAACCTAACCTAACCTAACCTAACCTAACCTAACCTAACCTAACCTAACCTAACCTAACCTAACCTAACCTAACCTAACCTAACCTAACCTAACCTAACCTAACCTAACCTAACCTAACCTAACCTAACCTAACCTAACCTAACCTAACCTAACCTAACCTAACCTAACCTAACCTAACCTAACCTAACCTAACCTAACCTAACCTAACCTAACCTAACCTAACCTAACCTAACCTAACCTAACCTAACCTAACCTAACCTAACCTAACCTAACCTAACCTAACCTAACCTAACCTAACCTAACCTAACCTAACCTAACCTAACCTAACCTAACCTAACCTAACCTAACCTAACCTAACCTAACCTAACCTAACCTAACCTAACCTAACCTAACCTAACCTAACCTAACCTAACCTAACCTAACCTAACCTAACCTAACCTAACCTAACCTAACCTAACCTAACCTAACCTAACCTAACCTAACCTAACCTAACCTAACCTAACCTAACCTAACCTAACCTAACCTAACCTAACCTAACCTAACCTAACCTAACCTAACCTAACCTAACCTAACCTAACCTAACCTAACCTAACCTAACCTAACCTAACCTAACCTAACCTAACCTAACCTAACCTAACCTAACCTAACCTAACCTAACCTAACCTAACCTAACCTAACCTAACCTAACCTAACCTAACCTAACCTAACCTAACCTAACCTAACCTAACCTAACCTAACCTAACCTAACCTAACCTAACCTAACCTAACCTAACCTAACCTAACCTAACCTAACCTAACCTAACCTAACCTAACCTAACCTAACCTAACCTAACCTAACCTAACCTAACCTAACCTAACCTAACCTAACCTAACCTAACCTAACCTAACCTAACCTAACCTAACCTAACCTAACCTAACCTAACCTAACCTAACCTAACCTAACCTAACCTAACCTAACCTAACCTAACCTAACCTAACCTAACCTAACCTAACCTAACCTAACCTAACCTAACCTAACCTAACCTAACCTAACCTAACCTAACCTAACCTAACCTAACCTAACCTAACCTAACCTAACCTAACCTAACCTAACCTAACCTAACCTAACCTAACCTAACCTAACCTAACCTAACCTAACCTAACCTAACCTAACCTAACCTAACCTAACCTAACCTAACCTAACCTAACCTAACCTAACCTAACCTAACCTAACCTAACCTAACCTAACCTAACCTAACCTAACCTAACCTAACCTAACCTAACCTAACCTAACCTAACCTAACCTAACCTAACCTAACCTAACCTAACCTAACCTAACCTAACCTAACCTAACCTAACCTAACCTAACCTAACCTAACCTAACCTAACCTAACCTAACCTAACCTAACCTAACCTAACCTAACCTAACCTAACCTAACCTAACCTAACCTAACCTAACCTAACCTAACCTAACCTAACCTAACCTAACCTAACCTAACCTAACCTAACCTAACCTAACCTAACCTAACCTAACCTAACCTAACCTAACCTAACCTAACCTAACCTAACCTAACCTAACCTAACCTAACCTAACCTAACCTAACCTAACCTAACCTAACCTAACCTAACCTAACCTAACCTAACCTAACCTAACCTAACCTAACCTAACCTAACCTAACCTAACCTAACCTAACCTAACCTAACCTAACCTAACCTAACCTAACCTAACCTAACCTAACCTAACCTAACCTAACCTAACCTAACCTAACCTAACCTAACCTAACCTAACCTAACCTAACCTAACCTAACCTAACCTAACCTAACCTAACCTAACCTAACCTAACCTAACCTAACCTAACCTAACCTAACCTAACCTAACCTAACCTAACCTAACCTAACCTAACCTAACCTAACCTAACCTAACCTAACCTAACCTAACCTAACCTAACCTAACCTAACCTAACCTAACCTAACCTAACCTAACCTAACCTAACCTAACCTAACCTAACCTAACCTAACCTAACCTAACCTAACCTAACCTAACCTAACCTAACCTAACCTAACCTAACCTAACCTAACCTAACCTAACCTAACCTAACCTAACCTAACCTAACCTAACCTAACCTAACCTAACCTAACCTAACCTAACCTAACCTAACCTAACCTAACCTAACCTAACCTAACCTAACCTAACCTAACCTAACCTAACCTAACCTAACCTAACCTAACCTAACCTAACCTAACCTAACCTAACCTAACCTAACCTAACCTAACCTAACCTAACCTAACCTAACCTAACCTAACCTAACCTAACCTAACCTAACCTAACCTAACCTAACCTAACCTAACCTAACCTAACCTAACCTAACCTAACCTAACCTAACCTAACCTAACCTAACCTAACCTAACCTAACCTAACCTAACCTAACCTAACCTAACCTAACCTAACCTAACCTAACCTAACCTAACCTAACCTAACCTAACCTAACCTAACCTAACCTAACCTAACCTAACCTAACCTAACCTAACCTAACCTAACCTAACCTAACCTAACCTAACCTAACCTAACCTAACCTAACCTAACCTAACCTAACCTAACCTAACCTAACCTAACCTAACCTAACCTAACCTAACCTAACCTAACCTAACCTAACCTAACCTAACCTAACGCAGCAATAAGGATGAGGACATTCTGGGGGCCCTTAAAAGCCAAAATGAGCACATACTGGGGGCGATACCTGAGGTGGACTACAGGGCGAGTGTGAGATTCCGAAGAAAGGCAAGGAACCCACTCGAATGCCACGTGGTCCTGCAGGTGTCGCCGCCGGTATGGCAACGGCTTACAGATATAGGCAAGGTCCACATCGACCTCCAGCGCGTGGGTGTCAAAGACCAGTCTCCGCTGGTCACGTGCTCCAGGTGTCTGGGCTACGGTCACGGTCGGAAGACGTGTCAAGAGTCAATGGACACCTGCAGCCACTGCGCAGGCTCACATCTGCGTAGTGCGTGTCCAGCGTGGAAGGCAGGTGACAGACCCACGTGCAGTAACTGCCAGAGCGCCCGACTGGACCGGACGGACCATAATAGCTTCGACGAAAGCTGCCCGATCCGGAAGAAGTGGGACGCTCTGGCCAGGTCGAGGGTAGCGTACTGCTAAGGGCGCCCAGGATGTAACACAGGTGGAATCTCAAAAGGCCGAAGAAAACATGTGTCGAGTGATCCAGGCAAACTTGCAGCGTGCAAAGCTGGCAATGAAGGAGCTCCTTCTGGAGTCGCAAAAACGGAATGTCTGCTTTGCCATGGTGCAGGAGCCTTATGTGGGCTCAGAGGGAGAGCTGGCACAGGCAAAAGGATACAGGGTCGTACAAAAATCTAATAATAGAGCAAAGCCAGTAAAAGCCGCTGTGATTGTCCTGAACGATGATATTGAAGTGCTTGAACACCCAACACTCACCACGGAAAACATCGCAGTGGCAACCCTGAAGACACACACCTGGACAATATGTGTCATCTCCATCTACTTTGAAGATAGCCTGCCCATTGAACCCTATCTCGACCATGTGCAAATGATTAGAGACAAACTGGGCCCACAAAAGTTGATCATAGGTGGAGACACGAATGCATGGAGCACATGGTGGGGAAGCGAGTATGAAGATCATAGAGGAGAGGTGTTCATGGGTGCAATCGAGGAGATGGAGATGCACATACTAAACGAAGGTACGGTACCTACCTTTTTTACCGTCAGGAATGGGTTGGCCTGTAAAAGCATAGTGGATGTCACAGCATGCAGTCAGGGGCTGTTTGGATTAGTGAGGGATTGGGAAGTCGACCAAGGCCTAACAAGCTCTGATCACAACGCAATCACATTCTCCATACAGCTCAAAAACTCCACTGGTAACAGACCTTTGAAAACTACAAGGAAGTTCAACACAAGGAAAGCAAACTGGAAAAAATTTAAGGAAGTTCTAGAAAAGGAACTCGCTTCTAACAAAATAAACGTCGCAGAAATTAAAATGATTAAAACGGCGACAAGTATGGAGGAGATGATAAACAAATATATACACAGCATAGATAAAGCCTGTCGCGAAGCGATTCCTATCTTAAAAGGAAAATCAAAATTTGACTTACCTTGGTGGACAGAAGAACTCGAAGCTCTGAAGAGAGAAGCGATGACGAAAAAGAGAAGGGTCTCATGCGCGGCTCCAACCCGACGGCAGCATGTAGTAGACGAATACCTGCAAGCAAAAAGAAGATATGAATTAGAAGCAATGAAGGCACAAACTGAAAGCTGGAAAGAGTTCTGCAGCACTCAGGATCGAGAAAGCCTATGGGATGGGATATATAGAGTCATAAGAAGAACCTCTAAGAAATATGAAGACCAACCCCTAATTGAGAATGGAGTAGCTTTGAGTGCCAGCGACTCGGTCCAGCTTTTGGCCAGAACATTCTTTCCACAAGATTTGACAGCTGAGGACGACCCACACCACACAGAAACCCGACGAATGGCTGAACAGTGGATACAGACTGAGCAAGAGGACGTACAGGATCCACCCTTTACAATGGACGAACTAATTCAGGCGGCAAAGAGCTTTAACCCTAAAAAGGCACCTGGAGCGGATGGGTTAACAGCGGATATATGCTTGGCCGCGATTGAAGTGGACAAACAAGTATTCCTGGGATTTGCGAATGAGTGTCTTGCCCTATCATATTTCCCAATAATATGGAAGGAGGCCACGGTGGTAGTCCTACGGAAGCCAGGTAAAGACGACTACACCAAGCCAAAGTCATACAGGCCCATAGGACTGCTACCGGTCCTCGGAAAAATATTGGAAAAGATGATAATAAAGCGGATTCGTTGGCACCTACTTCCAAACCTTAATACCAGGCAATATGGTTTTGTCCCACAAAGATCTACAGAGGATGCCTTGTACGATCTTGTTCAGCATTTGCGCGAGAATATCTCATCCAAGAAGATCAGCATCGTGGTGTCTCTGGATATTGAGGGGGCATTTGACAGTGCCTGGTGGCCGGCAATCAAGTGTAGATTAGCAGAAAAGAGATGCCCTCTCAATCTACAGAAGTTAGCTCACAGCTATCTCAGAGACAGGCAAGTGTGTGTAAGATATGCGGGGAAGGAGTGTGTTGTCTCAACAACTAAGGGCTGCGTGCAAGGGTCAATAAGTGGTCCAACATTTTGGAACATACTTCTTGACCCATTACTGGATCAAATAACAGCTAAAAACGTTTACTGCCAAGCATTTGCCGACGATGTTGTTCTGGTGTTCTCGGGGTTCAAGGTCACGGAAATGGAGGAGCAGATTGAAAATGTACTGCATCATGTGTATGAGTGGGGTCTCTCAAACAAGATGAAATTTGCGCCACACAAAACCAGCGCAATGGTTGTAACAAAAAAACTCAAATATGACACTCCACGCATACACATGGGCAGTGCACAAATCGAAGTGGTCGACGAAATTAAAATATTAGGTCTGTTGGTGGATAATAAACTTTCTTTTAATAACCATATAAAACAAGTATGCAAAAAAGCCACCAACATTTATAAATCACTGGCACGATGTGCAAAGATAAACTGGGGACTGAACACCGAGACCATCGGAACCATTTATGTGGCGGTCATCGAGCCTATCATAATGTACGCGTCCAGTGTGTGGGCACCGGCCACGGAGAAAATAATGACACAAAAACTCTTAAATACGGTCCAAAGAGGTTTTGCCCAAAAAATTTGCAAATCATACCGCACGGTGTCATTAAATGCAGCACTAATAATGGCCGGTCTCATTCCACTGGATATGAGAGTACAAGAAGCAGCCAAACTCTACAAAGCAAAAAGGGGAAGACCTCAGACAATACTAAGAGGCAGAGAGGTAGAGCAGAAGATATGTTTTCTGGATGCTCCGCATCCATCTGAGGAGGTGGGAGTGAAGTTTCGGTGCCTAGAGGATTTAGAGCCGGAAACAGTAGCTGAACACGGAATAACGGGTATGAGGATATTCACAGACGGTAGTAAGATGGAAAAGGGCGTGGGTGCAGCTCTTTCATGTTGGCGCGACGGAGTGGAGACACAACACAAAAAGTTCCGCCTTGAACCGTTTTGTACCATCTTCCAGGCAGAGATGCACGCACTGCTCCAAGCAACAGAGATCGCCTTGAAGATTGAGGAAGGCACTGTGAATGTCTTCAGTGACTCCAGGTCGGCGCTTGAAATGCTCGGGGGCACCGAGACTTTCCACCCGTTGGCCTTTGCTGTGAAAAGAAACTTGCGTCTCTTGAAAGCAAAGAGTAAGACGATCCACTTCTTCTGGATTCGTGCTCATGCGGGAGTTGAAGGGAACGAAAGGGCCGACTTCTTGGCCAAGGAAGCTGTTCTGAAATTGAAAACAAAGTCAAACTATGACAAATGCCCAATCTCATTTGTCAAGAGGAGCATAAGGCAAGAAACCCTTGACAGATGGAATGAACGGTATACAAACGGACAGACAGCTTCAGTTACAAAAGCCTTTCTGCCATCAGCTGTTCAAGCATATAAAATTGTTAAAAGAATATCCTTAACACCTGTGATGGTTCAAATATTGACAGGACATGGTGGCTTTGCGGAGTACCTGCACAGATTCAAATGTAAAGACGACCCAAGCTGTGTTTGCGACCCAGACTGTGATGAAACAATCCTACACATGTTAGTTGAGTGTCCGCAGCACAGCAAAGCGCGAGAGGACCTGCAACAGGAAACACAAATGAGTCTGTGTAGGGAATCCCTAGCCGCCATGTTACAAAACGACACAACAAGAACCCCCTTTTTAAAATTTGCTATTAGAATTGCAAAAACAGCGATAGAAAGGAACAGAACTCGGTAATACAGACACAGTGTTTTATTTATATTATAGAATATAA
>OZ009952.1:30677452-30684952 GCA_963932025.1 Erebia epiphron | reverse complement strand
GTTAAAAAACGCTTTTGTCGCGACTCCAAATTAGCATCATTTCGACACCGAGGTATAGTGGTACCTTGAAATCTTCATACAATTTGATCAAATTACTTACGAAAAATCGCAGATTTCTCGCGCCGTAGCCCCAATTTTCCGATTTTTCCAGCCAGACTTTCACAGGGCGCTCCTGTATACCGACACTAGCGACCTGTGAAAGAAAAACAAAAATTAAAATTTTCCACATTTTCACATATAAAACACTTAGAAAAATTTCACATCAGAATTCGAACTTAGCAAATCTACCAAATCTCTTCTAAATTTTCACATTTTCCGACTCGGGCAGGGCCTGCGCGCGTGAGGACGCGCGCGCGTAGCTGTGCGACCGGTTTTCTTCGATTTTTCGCGTTAAAAAACGCTTTTGTCGCGACTCCAAATTAGCATCATTTCGACACCGAGGTATAGTGGTACCTTGAAATCTTCATACAATTTGATCAAATTACTTACGAAAAATCGCAGATTTCTCGCGCCGTAGCCCCAATTTTCCGATTTTTCCAGCCAGACTTTCACAGGGCGCTCCTGTATACCGACACTAGCGACCTGTGAAAGAAAAACAAAAATTAAACCCACCCACCCACCCACTTGGCGTTATACAGGTGGCAGGGAGCAGTCCCATAGGGAGAGCCGGCCAAATTTAAAAAATTTAAAAGGCGGAATTTTAAAAAATCTGCGTTGGCAGAAATACTGTACCTGACGGGGGGAGACTCTATACACCTCCCCACCACTTCTAGATTTTAAGATTGACCTTGGGAGCCTTCTACACTCGCAAGATAACAACTTAGGTTAGGTTGGTTAGGAATTAACGACTGTTATATAATAAGTATAACATATTATTATTATTTGTGTTGACTGTGGGGAGGTCTTATACACCACCCCACCACACTATTGTTTATTCTTACTATTGTTAATTATTTAATCCCTACTAAGTCACCATGTTTGGAATCAGGACTCCAGCTAAATCCAATAAGATGCCACAAAACCCAAGCCCTGACTCGCGCATTATGGACAGGATCTCAGAATTGAATGTGACATTCGAGGCAGGGCTCTCGGGCTCTTCGATTAGGCAGAATATTGAGGTTGCATCAGACACCATACAAACTGCAGAATTAGTAGACATCACCGACAATGTGACGGAGGTACCATGTGAAACAGGCCCAAAGTCTAAGCCAAGACCGACACAACCGCAAAATAGTGTCGCTGCAACAACAACACAGAAGGCACAACCAACACAAGACAAATCTTCGCAGGAAATCTCAGGGACAAGCGGTAGAACACCAGAAGAGAGAGCAAAGACCCCACAACCCCTGAAACCAAGATATACCAGCAGAAGAGCGGAGGCAAAAGCCTGTCTGGTCAGGGCTAAGACCCTTCTGGGTGAATCCCGAAACCTCAAAGCAGACATCAAAACAGGAGTCACTCAAGCAATTGAGAGGCTCTATGAGTTAACAAAGGAGGTGGGAGGGAACAAAGATAAACGAGAGTCAGAGAAGGTAGTGAGTGTATCAGGGGATGTAAATCAGCAGATGGAGATAATGAAAGACCTCATAAATGATATAAAAATGCACAAAGAGGCACTTAGAGAATGTAAGCAGCATACTGTTGCTCTATCGGCGGAAATTAAACAAAAATTAAACAAATCCCTAAGATACCTGAATGCGCGGAAGGGTTGTCATACGCTGAAGTCGCCAAACTAACGAAGACCATCGCAGATCTCAAAAATGACCTTAACAGCCATGCTATGCAGCGGCCTACCGCTGCATATGCGGCAATGGCTGCGGGACCAAAACAGGAGACTGCCATATCTTCCCAGCTTCAGCCTGTTCACTCTATGGTAGTGTCCTCTGTCGACACTCACGATACGAGTGAAGACGTTTTAAACAAGATCCGATCGGCCGTGAGTGCGAAGACCTCTGGCATCAGGGTGGACAGGCTCAGGAAAGCGAGAGACCGGAGGGTAGTGTTGGGTTGCCAGTCACGAGAAGAACTCGCCAAAGTGGCGGAGAGACTTAAATCTTGCAGCCCATCATTGCATACTCAGGACGTCGAAAATAGGGATCCACTAATAATACTCCTTAATGTCCTCAACATTAACACCGACGAGGACATCCTGGAGGCCCTAAAGCGGCAGAATGAAAACGTACTGGGGGCGATTACTGATGCGGATTACAGGGCGTGCGTGAAGTTCCGTAGAAGGGCCAGGAACCCGCTAGAGAATCACGTGATCCTGCAAGTGTCGCCATCGGTATGGCAGTGCGTCACCGCAGTAGGAAAGGTCCACATAGATTTACAGCGGGTCGTTGCTAAGGATCAGTCTCCGCTGGTAACATGCTCCAGATGTCTGGGATACGGGCATGGCCGCAAGACTTGCCAGGAGTCCGCAGACATCTGCAGCCACTGTGCAGGCACTCACCTGCGCAGTGAGTGCCCAGCGTGGAAGGCCGGTGACCAACCTACGTGCCGCAACTGCCAGAGTGCCCGGCTGGACCGAACGGATCACAACAGCTTTGATGAAAGCTGCCCGATTCGGAAAAGGTGGGACGCTCTGGCAAGGGCGAGAGTGGCGTACTGCTAAGGGCGCCCAGGACGAAACGCAGACGAACTTTGATGCAACCGAGGAGTACTCATGTCGGGTGATCCAAGCGAATCTACAACGCGCAAAGTTAGCCACAAAAGAGCTCCTTCTAGAGACACAAAGACGGAACATATGCTTCGCTATGGTGCAGGAACCATATGTTGGATCAGAGGGACAGTTGACACAGGCGAACGGATATAGAGTAGTCCAAAAAACGATGAACAGAACAAAGCCGGTCAAAGCCGCCGTGATAGTCCTGAACGACGACATTCGGATTCTCGAATACCCTACACTCACCACTGAAAATATCTCAGTGGCAGTTTTAAAAACCGACACCTGGGAAGTATGTGTTGTCTCCATCTACTTCGAGGATAGCTTGCCCATTGAACCCTACCTCGACCATGTGCAAATGATCAGGAATGAACTATCCCCACAAAAGCTGATCATCGGAGGCGACACAAATGCGTGGAGCACATGGTGGGGAAGTGAGTATGAAGACCACAGAGGAGAGGCGTTCATGGGTGCAATCGAGGAGATGGAGATGCACATACTAAACGAAGGTAATATGCCTACCTTTTTTACCATAAGGAATGGGGTGACCTACAAAAGTATTGTGGACGTCACTGCGTGCAGTCAAGAGCTTCTGGGTAAAATAAGCGATTGGAAAGTGGACCAAGGTATGACAAGCTCCGACCATAATGCGATACTCTTCACAATAAAATTCAAAAAGCCAAAAACCAAAAGACTGTCAAAATCAACTAGAATTTACAATACCAAGAAAGCAAAATGGAACATCTTTAGGGAAGAATTTAGAAACGAATTAGAAAATAAAAAATTAAATGTACAGGAAATAGGAAAAATCGAATTAGAGACAAAGTTGGAAGAAACGGTAATAGAATATACAAAAAGCATTACGGAAGCATGCAAAAAAGCAATACCACTTATTAATAGGAAAACTAAAATAAACTTACCTTGGTGGACACCGGAGCTAGAAAACCTCAAAAAAGAAGTTATGACAAAGAAGCGTAGGATAAGGTGTGCCGCACCGTGCAGAAGACAGCGTGTTGTTGACGAGTACCTGGAAATAAAAGAAAAATATATATTAGAAGCAGCAACAGCACAAGTTAACAGCTGGAAAGATTTTTGCAACGCCCAAGATCGTGAAAGTATGTGGGACGGCATCTATAGGGTTATAAGAAGTACTTCTAAGAAATCAGAAGATCAACCTCTCGTAAAGGAAGGAACCGCTCTTAGTCCAGCAGAGTCCACAAAGTTATTGGCCAGCACTTTCTTTCCCGAGGACTTGGAATCTGATGATAATTCCGATCACAGGAAAACACGAGACAAAGCCAAAAGTATAATGGAACAAATGGAAAATGAAATTTGCGACCCTCCCTTTACGAGAGAGGAACTAAATTATGTTATCAAAACTTTTAACCCAAAAAAGGCGCCGGGAAGTGATGGGCTTACAGCCGATATCTGTGCGGAAGCAATTAATACCGACATAGACACATTTTTGGCAATTGTCAACAGATGCCTCGAAATATCGTGCTTTCCAGAACTCTGGAAACAGGCAACGGTAATAGTTCTAAGGAAGCCCGGTAAATCTGACTACAGCCAAGTAAAGTCGTATAGACCAATAGGACTGTTGCCGGTTCTGGGAAAGATTCTGGAGAAAATGATAGTAAGGAGGGTTCGATGGCATCTGTTGCCAAAAGCAAATCCGAGGCAGTACGGATTCGTGCCCCAGCGTAGTACCGAGGACTCCCTCTATGACTTAACACAGCATATACGACAAAATCTTGATAATAAATTGATCAATGTGGTCGTATCACTTGACATAGAGGGGGCCTTCGATAGTGCATGGTGGCCCGCGATTAGGTGCCGGCTGTTAGATAAAAAATGCCCCAGAAATCTAACACTGATAATAGATAGTTACCTGAAAAATAGGAAAGTCAACGTCCGTTACGCAGATAATGAATGCCTGGTCTCCACAACGAAGGGATGTGTCCAGGGCTCAATTGCTGGGCCTACGTTCTGGAACATCCTTTTGGATCCCCTTCTGGACGAAATCGAGGAAAATAAAGTGCACTGCCAGGCGTTCGCGGACGACATTGTCCTGGTATTCTCCGGTGGTTCAGCTCAAATAATTGAAGAAAAAGCAAACAGGGTACTCAACCGTGTGTATGAGTGGGGAGTCGCTAATAAACTGAAGTTTGCACCGCATAAAACAAGTGCTATGGTGATAACCAATAAGCTAAAATACGACACCCCTCGCTTACACATGGGAGGCACTCAGATTCAACTGGTTGACAAATTCAAAATTTTAGGATTAATACTAGATAGTAAATTAACTTTCAATAGCCATATCGAATACATTTGCAATAAAGCCTTACAAATATACAAACCACTAGCACGTTCAGCAAAAATTAACTGGGGGCTGTCCACGGAGATCATCCGGATAATGTACACTGCTGTGATCGAACCTATCATCCTATACGCGGCAAATGTCTGGGCTCCTGCGGCGAAGAAGATCATGGTGCAAAAATACCTGAATACAGTGCAGCGAGGTTTTGCACAAAAAATGTGCAAGGCCTACCGTACAGTATCTCTAAACGCGGCGATAGTCCTTACTGGTACTGTACCGCTTGATCTGAGAGCCCTTGAGGTCAAAAAACTGTACGAGGCAAAAAGAGGCAAATCGCAAATGATTTTAGGAGATAGAGAGGTGGAGTCCAAGCTCTCTTTCTTGAAGGCTTTGCATCCATCCAGAGAGAGAATCGAAGAGTTCACCTGCCTCGAGAATCTGGATACAGAAATGGTGGAGGAGAATAACATAACTGGACTGAATATATTCACGGATGGTAGCAAGATTGATAGCAAAGTGGGTGCAGCTTTGTCATGCTGGGAAGGCGAAAACGAAATACAGAGTAGCAAATATCTCTTAGAGTATTACTGCACGGTATTTCAGGCCGAACTCTACGCACTTTACAAGGCGACCGAATATGCTCAAAAAAGCAAAAAACCATCCGTGAATATATACAGCGACTCGAGATCAGCCTTAGAGAGCATACGACATCCGGGTACGTTTCATCCCTTAGCCTTTGAGATAAGAAAAAACTTAATGTTGGCAAAAGAAACTGGGAACACCGTCAGACTGTTCTGGATAAGGGCTCATGTCGGAACTAAGGGCAATGAACGAGCGGACGTTCTGGCCAAAGAGGCGGCGAAACGGCTGAAAACAAAACCAAACTACGACAAATGCCCAGTTTCATTCATTAAGAGAAGCATAAGGCAGGACACCCTTAATGAATGGAATAAGAGATATGTAACGGGACAAACAGCATCGGTTACAAAAGTCTTTCTGCCGTCGATTAACCATGCCTACCAATTATTAAAAAAGATTGATTTAACGCCGGTAATGGTCCAGATAATGACGGGACACGGTGGTTTTTCAGAGTACTTACACAGGTTTAAGTGCAAAGAAGACCCATGTTGCATATGCGACCCGAACGTTGAAGAGACGGTCCTTCACTTGCTTATCGACTGTCCACAACACAGCGCAGCACGGGAAAATCTGCAACAAGAAATGCAATTAAAACTGTGTAAGAGCTCCCTACCGGATATCCTTCAGAACGAGAAAACAAGGAAACCGTTTTTGAAATTTGCTATTAACGTTGTCAGTAAAACAATAGCCAGAAATAAAACGTAATTATAAAAAACCATGACTAAATGAAAATAAAATCATTGTGTGTACAGCATACTTATATTTACTATATATTATAAGAATATATGAACTAATATAGATTAGTTGTATACATAACAAATCTTTAAAATAAACTATAAACTTAAAATCTTCAAATCTAACCGGTGTTTATCTGTAATCAGTATAAAAGGTCTCTGACTGCCATATCAGAGGAGTTCTTATAATTTAAAAAAAAAAAAAAAAAAAAAAAAAAAAACCTAACCTAACCTAACCTAACCTAACCTAACCTAACCTAACCTAACCTAACCTAACCTAACCTAACCTAACCTAACCTAACCTAACCTAACCTAACCTAACCTAACCTAACCTAACCTAACCACCGCTTGATCTGAGAGCCCTTGAGGTCAAAAAACTGTACGAGGCAAAAAGAGGCAAATCGCAAATGATTTTAGGAGATAGAGAGGTGGAGTCCAAGCTCTCTTTCTTGAAGGCTTTGCATCCATCCAGAGAGAGAATCGAAGAGTTCACCTGCCTCGAGAATCTGGATACAGAAATGGTGGAGGAGAATAACATAACTGGACTGAATATATTCACGGATGGTAGCAAGATTGATAGCAAAGTGGGTGCAGCTTTGTCATGCTGGGAAGGCGAAAACGAAATACAGAGTAGCAAATATCTCTTAGAGTATTACTGCACGGTATTTCAGGCCGAACTCTACGCACTTTACAAGGCGACCGAATATGCTCAAAAAAGCAAAAAACCATCCGTGAATATATACAGCGACTCGAGATCAGCCTTAGAGAGCATACGACATCCGGGTACGTTTCATCCCTTAGCCTTTGAGATAAGAAAAAACTTAATGTTGGCAAAAGAAACTGGGAACACCGTCAGACTGTTCTGGATAAGGGCTCATGTCGGAACTAAGGGCAATGAACGAGCGGACGTTCTGGCCAAAGAGGCGGCGAAACGGCTGAAAACAAAACCAAACTACGACAAATGCCCAGTATCATTCATTAAGAGAAGCATAAGGCAGGACACCCTTAATGAATGGAATAAGAGATATGTAACGGGACAAACAGCATCGGTTACAAAAGTCTTTCTGCCGTCGATTAACCATGCCTACCAATTATTAAAAAAGATTGATTTAACGCCGGTAATGGTCCAGATAATGACGGGACAC
>OZ009952.1:30664952-30674952 GCA_963932025.1 Erebia epiphron | reverse complement strand
AACGCGCCGTCGCGCGACCGAATCGCCCCGATAGATTCGGAGAAAAGCGCGAAAAACGCGATTTCGAATTTGGGACTCTCATCAAAAAGTCCACCTAAGCCCTGCAAAAATTAACAAATTTGTCGGTATTTCATACAAAAATTCACTCTCGACTTACCGTTTTCCTTAGTTTTCGCCGCCAAAGTCGCTTTTCGCGCTTTTCCTCGCCTCCGCTCGGTGGAAACTACCATCTGAGAGACGCGCGCGCGTAGCCGTGCAAAATCTCGTGCGAGAAGAATCGAAAGTCGCATAGGAAAATCGGTTTTTCCGAGGCTTGGTTCCCTGGGAGAACCCGATTTTACTCGCTTGTCGCGCATCCGATAGGTCTCGCCGAGACGCGTGCAACGCGCCGTCGCGCGACCGAATCGCCCCGATAGATTCGGAGAAAAGCGCGAAAAACGCGATTTCGAATTTGGGACTCTCATCAAAAAGTCCACCTAAGCCCTGCAAAAATTAACAAATTTGTCGGTATTTCATACAAAAATTCACTCTCGACTTACCGTTTTCCTTAGTTTTCGCCGCCAAAGTCGCTTTTCGCGCTTTTCCTCGCCTCCGCTCGGTGGAAACTACCATCTGAGAGACGCGCGCGCGTAGCCGTGCAAAATCTCGTGCGAGAAGAATCGAAAGTCGCATAGGAAAATCGGTTTTTCCGAGGCTTGGTTCCCTGGGAGAACCCGATTTTACTCGCTTGTCGCGCATCCGATAGGTCTCGCCGAGACGCGTGCAACGCGCCGTCGCGCGACCGAATCGCCCCGATAGATTCGGAGAAAAGCGCGAAAAACGCGATTTCGAATTTGGGACTCTCATCAAAAAGTCCACCTAAGCCCTGCAAAAATTAACAAATTTGTCGGTATTTCATACAAAAATTCACTCTCGACTTACCGTTTTCCTTAGTTTTCGCCGCCAAAGTCGCTTTTCGCGCTTTTCCTCGCCTCCGCTCGGTGGAAACTACCATCTGAGAGACGCGCGCGCGTAGCCGTGCAAAATCTCGTGCGAGAAGAATCGAAAGTCGCATAGGAAAATCGGTTTTTCCGAGGCTTGGTTCCCTGGGAGAACCCGATTTTACTCGCTTGTCGCGCATCCGATAGGTCTCGCCGAGACGCGTGCAACGCGCCGTCGCGCGACCGAATCGCCCCGATAGATTCGGAGAAAAGCGCGAAAAACGCGATTTCGAATTTGGGACTCTCATCAAAAAGTCCACCTAAGCCCTGCAAAAATTAACAAATTTGTCGGTATTTCATACAAAAATTCACTCTCGACTTACCGTTTTCCTTAGTTTTCGCCGCCAAAGTCGCTTTTCGCGCTTTTCCTCGCCTCCGCTCGGTGGAAACTACCATCTGAGAGACGCGCGCGCGTAGCCGTGCAAAATCTCGTGCGAGAAGAATCGAAAGTCGCATAGGAAAATCGGTTTTTCCGAGGCTTGGTTCCCTGGGAGAACCCGATTTTACTCGCTTGTCGCGCATCCGATAGGTCTCGCCGAGACGCGTGCAACGCGCCGTCGCGCGACCGAATCGCCCCGATAGATTCGGAGAAAAGCGCGAAAAACGCGATTTCCGTACCCACCCACCCGCCCTTTATTAACATATATATAGCGGAGGCACTTTTTTGGGCAAAAAATTTTTATATTTTTACTTGATTCGGCAACTCAAGACGAGCCAAAATTTACATTTGAATCCGCCGACAAAGCGCTCTATCACCTTCAAAATAATTAGACATTTGAATATTTTAGATACACCTAAATCTCAATATGTCGCAACCAGGCGCTTCTGGAAAGCCGAAAAAAATGGTACCGATTAGCAAAAAGGTCCTACTTCGCTCAGTAAGTGCGGACGAGACCAAGCCAGCCGCTATCGACCCCCTAACGCCGACTGCTGTGAGTACGTCTAGCCATTCCAGTAGAGCATCCACTGGTGATCTTTCACAGCCCTCCCTAGCCACATTACCAGCTGTAGCAAACCGCCTCCTTCAAGAGGCAAAGGAGCAAATGGAACAGTCTGGAAACCTCAAAACCTCCATTAAGGAGAAGGTTCTGGAGAACCTCGCCGGACTATATGAAATAGTCCTGCGGCTAAGCGAGTCTCGCCAGACGCTCCAGCTACAGATAGAGAGAGCCCGCTCCCAAATGACCTCCCAAGCGTTAAGCCTGGAAAAGGAGCATTCAGAACGGCTTGCGGATCTGGCGGCGGGGGTCAAAGCCGTGGACATAAGAGCCCCTATTGCAGAGGTGCTGGGCGAAGTAAAGTCCTTGCGACAAATTGTGGTATTTGATGTGCTGGACGCACTGTCGAAACCCGCACAGCAGATGCCGCTCCCCCAGGCTGCCGAAACTATAAAAGACCTTAAGCAAGCCAGTAGCCAACTGGCAGCGTTGGTAGAAGAGAGTAAAAGGAGTGTGACGTATGCGGAGGCGGCGGCGGCCACTAAGCCCAGGCCCGTGCATAATCCAAACCACACCATCATAGTATCATCAAAAGACGTCAAGGATACCAGTGACGATGTTTTGAAGAAAATCAGAGGCGCAGCAGATGCGAGATCCAGTGGAGTCAAGGTAGAGAGAATCCGCAAAGCAAGAAACCAAAAGGTCGTAGTCAGCTGTGAAAGCAAGGACTCCCTGTCTCAACTGGCCGAAAAGCTGAAGATCAACAAAGACCTAGAAATCAGCGAGGCCAAAAACAAGGATCCCCTAATCGTAATAAAGAACTTGCTAGCCTATAACACCGACGAAGAAGTGGTGGCGTCCATCAAATCACAGAACGCGGATGTGCTCAGGGACATCCCAGAAGACGAATTTCGAGTGATACCGAGGTACCGCCGTCCAGCGAGAAATCCCCACGAGTGCCATGCAATAGTGCAAGTATCCCCAAAGATCTGGCAAAGACTAACATCTGTGGGAAAAGTCCATATTGACCTTCAGCGCTGCGTGGTAAGTGACCAGTCCCCCCTTATGCAGTGCACGCGGTGTCTGGGATTCGGTCACAGTCGTCGCCATTGTAAGGAGTCCGAAGACAGATGCAGTCATTGCGCCGGGCCGCACCTCCGTGCGACTTGCCCGTCTTGGACCGTAGGTGATGTGGCCTGCTGCAGGAACTGTCATACTGCCAAACTCGACAAGATAGACCACAGTGCGTTCGACATGGAGTGCCCAATTAGGAAAAAATGGGACACGATAGCTCGATCCAGTGTGTCCTACTGTTAAGCCGAAGTTTTCAAGGGAATCGCTTTGATACAAGCCAATCTGCAGAGGAAGAAGCTTGCTACACAGGAATTAATAAAAGAAACAGGAGACCAGGGCATTGACGTCACCCTTATTCAAGAGCCTTATGTGGGAGCTGAGGGAATTGTAGGCCAATATCCGGGAATCAAAGTGATTCAAAAACTGAAAAATCGAAGTAAACCGATAAAAGCCGCAATTATGGTCCACAACTCGAACATGGTAATACACGAAGACCCTACGTTAACAACGGAAAACATTGCTTTTGCTGCTATCATAACGGAAAGTCGAGTTGTGAACATAATATCGGTTTACTTTGAGGAGGACAAGCCCCTGGAACCCTACTTAGATCACATAAGGATGATACACGATAAGGTTAAAAAGAACATCATACTGGCAGGGGACGTAAATGCATGGAGCACCTGGTGGGGCAGCTCCGAAGAAAATCATAGAGGAGCAGAGCTGGCTTCCTTTTTAGAAGAGCTAGACCTACAAATATTGAACGAGGGGAGCGATCCCACTTTCCAAACGGTGAGGAACAATAAATTGTATAGCAGTAGAGTCGATATAACCTCATGCAGCCTAGACCTCCTAGATAAAATTGACGGATGGTGCATTGACCAGGGATGTACCAGCTCTGACCACAATGCAATAAAATTTACACTACAACTAGAAAAACAATTATTAAATAATAAAAAACATACTACAAGAAAATACTACACTAAAAAAGCAAATTGGACTAAATTTAAAAAGGAATTAGACAAACAATTAAAGGAGACAAACATCAATGAGACAATAGTAAAACAAATAAATAACAAACACGACCTAGATGAAATAGTAAATCAATACACAGATAATATAACAAAATCTTGCCAAAAATCAATCCCTGAAATAAAAACGAAAGAGCGCTATAAACTACCCTGGTGGACCAATAATCTCGATCTCTTACGAAAAGAAATGGTCACGAAAAAGCGGAGGATCAAAAGTGCAGCTCCCTCTCGTCGCTCCTATGTAATAAAAGATTACGTAGAGTCCAAAGAAAAATACGAGGAAGAAGCTAGGAACTCCCAAACCACAAGTTGGAAGAACTTTTGCACCAAACAAGATAGAGAGAGTTTATGGGACGGCGTGTATAGGGTCATAAGATCGACAGATAGAAAAACGGACGACAAGCCGATGGTCAAAGACGGAATCGCACTTAATCCCACAGACTCAGTAGAGTACATAACATCGACCTTCTTTCCAGACGACAATGCGCTCGATGATACGCCGGAGCATTCAGTAATCAGAAGCCTCACAGCATCCTCTAACGACGAAGGATTCGACGACCCCTCATTCACGGAAACAGAGCTACGGCGTGTGGTGAATAGCTTCAACTCGAGAAAAGCACCGGGACCGGACGGATTCACGGCAGATATTTGCACTGCCGCCATAAACCATGACCCGGGGCTATTCTTGAGCATTGCTAATAAATGCCTGGAGCTGGCACTGTTTCCGAGTCTTTGGAAGGTTGCCGCAGTAGTAGTTTTGAAAAAGCCAGGCAAAACAGATTACCACCACCCTAAATCTTATAGACCCATCGGGCTACTTTCAATATTGGGCAAAATCCTCGAAAAAATGCTAGTCACAAGACTTAAATGGCATCTTCTGCCGAAACTTAATACACGGCAATATGGCTTTGTCCCCCAGCGCAGTACGGAGGACGCCCTCTGTGATCTTAGCAACTATATCAAAGACCGAATAAAGGAAAAGAATATCGTAATCCTAATATCACTAGACATAGAGGGCGCCTTCGACAGCGCTTGGTGGCCTGCCATAAAACACCGGCTTATCCAAATGGATTGTCCCCGCAATTTGAGACACCTGATTGACAGTTACCTAGAAAATAGAAAAGTTCAAGTGCATTACGGGGGCAAAATACACACCAAACCTACGACAAAAGGTTGTGTACAGGGCTCAATAGGCGGCCCAATTTTTTGGAACCTCCTATTGGACCCTCTACTCAACGACATGGACCGTCAAGACGTATATTGTCAAGCCTTCGCGGATGATGTCGTACTCGTATTCTCCGGGAGGGCCTCACATAACATAGAGATTAAGGCAAATGAAACCCTGGCTCATGTAAGCGCATGGGGTAGACATAATAAACTTAAATTTGCGGCTCACAAGACGCACGCTATGGTCATAACAAAAAAGTTAAAATATGACACACCAAAATTAGAAATGGATGGACAAGAGATCACCTTGGTAAAAGAAATAAAAATATTAGGCCTAACTATTGACGACAAGCTGTTATTCAATAAACACATTGCGATCACTTCTGTCAAGGCGCTCAATATTTACAAGCAATTGGCCAGAACGGCAAAAACGACATGGGGGTTAAACCCGGAAATAATAAAAACCATGTACGTAGCAGTAATTGAGCCAATTGTCATGTATGCAGCGAGTGTCTGGGCAGAAGCCGCTCATAAGATCACAATACAGAAACAGCTCAATACCATACAGCGAGGTTTTGCTCAGAAGATCTGCAAGTCCTACAGGACAGTATCATTACACGCCGCATTAGTTCTCGCCGGCCTGATTCCTCTGGACTTGCGCATCTTTGAGCATGCCCAACTCTATGAAGCCAAGCGCGGTCGCCCCCTTCGATGCCTACCTGAGGATAGAAAATTAGAAGATAGGATTAGCTTCCTGGAGGTTGAGCATCCAGCAAAATCTATCACCATAGACTACTCCAACCTACAAGATTTGCAACATGAAACCATCGAGGAACACAAACTACAGGGCACCCTCATTTTTACCGATGGGAGCAAAATTGAAGGTAAGGTTGGAGCAGCAATCACTGTATGGAAAAATGGTGTGGAGACGGCCTCCAGGAAGCTAAGACTAGAGCCATTCTGTACCGTATTTCAAGCGGAGATGTGCGCGCTCAAGAAAGCAATAGATGAAGCATCTAAGGGCAGAGAGGATGATGTGTGTATCCTCAGCGACTCCAGATCATCCCTGGACCTGCTGAGGAGCCACAGGTCATCCCACCCGCTGGCATTCGAAATTAGGAATAAACTTACAAAACTTTACCAGGAAGGGAGGAAAATAAGATTGTTCTGGATTAAAGCTCACGTCGGCATCGAAGGGAACGAACGTGCCGACGAATTGGCAAAACAAGCCGCTTTAACAAAAAAGACCAGACCCGATTATGACGCCTGCCCAATTTCATTTGTCAAAAGACACATAAGACAAGCCACTCTCGACCTCTGGCAGAAAAGATATAGTGAGGGCGAAACCGCTAACACCACCAAAGCTTTTCTGCCAGACGTGAGAAAAGCGTATAAAATAATCCGCGAAATGAAAGTGGACTCAGTAACTACCCAAATTTTAACAGGACACGGAGGGTTCGGATATTACCTTAACAAATACAAGTGCAAGACCAGCCCTTCGTGTCAATGCGATCCAGCAGCGACAGAAGATATTCTGCACTTGCTGCTGGATTGCCCAAGATTCGCCAGAAAAAGGTTTGAGACCGAAATAATTTTGGACGAAAAAATAAATACCGAAACAATAAGTAAATTAATTGAAAATAAAGAAAAGAGAAAATATTTATTAAAATTTTGCACTGCCATAGCTGAACAAGTTATTAAAGAGAATAAAACATAGCAAATTAAATAAATAAAGAAATAAGTAAGTAAACAAAACATAAACGCATAAAATGCATATTCAATTTGAATATTGCATTTACAAGATAAATAAGAAAACACACATCTAAAACGATTATGCCGCAATAATGGTATTGTGGCAAAAATGTTGCAAAAAAAAAAAAAAAAAACTACATAAATAGGAAAATAAAATGGCTCTTGACTCCGTGTTATTAAACACGGAAGTAAAAGAACCTCAAAAGTATTTGAATGTAGGCGCTCATGATAAATGAGCCCCAACAAATCAAAAATAAATTATAAATTAAAACTATATTTACAACTACACCTAAGTAAGTGTATTATTAGAATATTAATTAAAATATAAATAAACTAAAACTTCCAACATAATACTGTAAACCAAACATAAAAACTAAGAAAGTAGAAGAATAAAATAAGATTCGAATAATAAAGGCTCCGACCACCAAGTCGGAGGTAGCTAGAAAAATACCGATGTTTAAAAAAAAAAAAAAAAAAAAAACCTAACCTAACCTAACCTAACCTAACCTAACCTAACCTAACCTAACCTAACCTAACCTAACCTAACCTAACCTAACCTAACCTAACCTAACCTAACCTAACCTAACCTAACCTAACCTAACCTAACCTAACCCCCAAAGGCAACGAAACAGACGACCCCGCAGATCGAAAAAATATATTGCGTACTCCAGGCCAACCTACAGCGGAAAGAACTAGCCACAAACGAGCTGATGCTAGAGGCAGATAAAAGAAGGGCGGCCTTTGCAATGCTCCAGGAGCCATATGTAGGTAGGTCCAAATGCATGAAGAGTTACAGAGGAGTTAGAATCTTTCAAAGCACAAACCAGGGGGATGGGATGGCAAAGGCGGCTATAGCCATCTACGATCCAGACATAGACGCTAGACCGTTCCCAAAACTCACCACGAATAACATCGTAGTGGTAAACCTCCGTACCCGTGCCTGGGAGGTCACCGTGATCTCGTACTACTTCGAGCCAGACCAGCCTATAGAGCCATACCTGGAGCAGTTAAAGCAAATAGAAAAGGAGCTGCGACCTAAGCTACTTCTCATAGGTGGAGACGCAAACGCCAAGAATACCTGGTGGGGAGGGAACGTCGTGAACTGGAGGGGCGAAGAAATGGCTGGAACCATACACGAAATGGGTTTACAGGTACTCAACGAAGGAGACAACCCTACGTTTGACACTATTAGGGGTGGTATACGCTACTCCAGCTACATCGATGTCACGGCCTGCACAATGGATATGATTAACCTGATTGAGGACTGGAAAGTAGATGAAATGCTCACAAGCTCAGATCACAACACAGTGACCTTTAACATCAGGCTGACTAAAGCCAAAGGCATGAGCATCCAGAGAACTACACGAGTTTACGGTACCAAAAAGGCAAATTGGTCCCAATTTCATGAGAAACTGGGCCAATTGAAAGAGGAAGGAGCCATAAACAAAGAAAAAGTAGAGCATACGAACAACACAAGGGATTTGGACTCCTTGACAGAGGGGTACACAACAATCGTCAAGAAGACATGTGAAGATACCCTTCCGAAAAAGAAGGCCAAAGAAAAACTTACCTTGCCGTGGATGTCCGATGAACTATACGCCTTGAAGAAAGAGGTCCTCACCAAGAAGAGACGTGTCCGTTGTGCAGCGCCAGTCCGGAGAGCGAAGGTAGTCGATGAGTATCTGAAAATTAAAGAAAAATATGAGACAGAGGCAAGAACAGCACAGATTGAGAGTTGGAAAGGGTTTTGTGGAAAGCAGGACAGGGAAGGCGTTTGGGAGGGCATTTATAGAGTAATTAAGGGGACCACCAAGAGACCAGAGGATTTGCCGATGGAAAAAGATGGGAAAGCATTTGACCTACGAGACTCAGCAAGGGTGCTAATGGAGGCCTTCTACCCGGATGACGCGACAGAAGGTGAAACCCTGTACCACACCAAAATAAGAGAGGAGGCTGACCGTGTAAACGGGCCGTCTCGTGATGAGCATCGGGATCCCCCGTTTACGATGGAGGAGCTCCGAACTGTGGTTGCGAGCTTTAACCCGAAGAAAGCACCAGGTGCGGATGGCCTTACAGCCGAGATCTGCGGCCATGCGGTTTCCCGTGATCCGGAGTTCTTCCTATCACTGGTAAACAAATGCCTGGAGCTGGAGCACTTCCCTACCATCTGGAAGGAAGCGACGGTCGTGGTCCTCCGTAAGCCCGGGAAGGACGATTATACGAACCCGAAGGCTTACAGACCAATAGGATTGTTGCCAGTGATGGGAAAAATTCTGGAAAAACTGATCGTGGGTAGGCTGAAATGGCATATTCTCCCGAGGATTAGTACTCGCCAATACGGATTCATGCCCCAGAAAAGCACTGAGGACGCCCTCTATGATCTAGTGAACTATATACGCCAAAGAATTGACGCCAAAAAGATAGTGGTCTTGGTTTCACTGGACATAGAGGGGGCCTTTGATAATGCATGGTGGCCAGCCATTAGAGTCCGTTTGGCTGAGGAAAAGTGCCCTGTAAACATTCGGAGAATCCTTGACAGCTACCTACGAGACAGAAAGGTCACCGTCAGGTATGGGGGTGAAGAATGTACGAAGAGCACAACAAAAGGGTGCGTACAGGGGTCTATTGGTGGTCCCATTTTGTGGAACCTGCTCTTGGACCCCCTGCTCAAAGGCCTTGAGCATAGGGGCGAGTACTGCCAGGCGTTCGCGGATGACGTCGTCCTCGTCTTTGACGGGGACAAGGCGCTTGACATAGAAAGAAAGGCCGGTGCCGCCCTTGCCTTCGTTCGGGAGTGGGGCGTCAAGAACAAGCTAAACTTTGGCCCGTCAAAGACCAAAGCTATGACTATCACGCGGAAGCTGAAATACGACGTCCCAAGACTGAGCATGGGCGGGGTCGACATTGGCATGTCTGAAGAAATTAAAATTCTGGGGCTCTATATTGACCATAAGCTCTCCTTTAACAACCACGCAGCGCAGGTGTGCAAGAAAGCTATTAACATCTACAAACAGCTTTCTAGAGCGGCCAGAATTGGTTGGGGCCTTCATCCAGACGTCAT